>VMBQ01000247.1:0-15862 GCA_007657795.1 Dreissena rostriformis
CGGGAATTTCTGGTTGACTTACCTTATGGGGTTGGTCCATAACTATCAAGTCGCGCCAGTCAGAAATCATAAAAAAGCGACATTTAAAGTTATGGTAGCCAGAACTACTTCTAAAACAGTGTTTTGAAATTATTATCGTCGAGGTTGTATGACACTAATTCCATTTCCCATATTAACTAAGGGTCCCATTATGAATCAACCAACTGTCAACGCATTTTTCTTATATTTCCTATACAGTACAGCCCACGCGGAACAAGCATATTTCGCGTTCCGCGGCGGNTTATTTTCAAATAAACTTTTTGCTGATTGAAAACAAATGTTATGACAATCTTTTGAAATACTAATTCTGTTAGTTGAATGATTTTTAATAATTTCCCGAAGGGTTAATTTTAATTGGCTATTTTTGACAAAAAACTGCATATGCCGTCTGGCCTTACCTGTTATCATACAAAATAAAGTTTATCCTTTATTTTTACATCTTCTCACTTTGAAACTTAATCCCGAAAGAAATTATTGTGGTCAAAAGAATTTACATTTTTTGCCGGGTGATTCTAAACTGGTTGACGGACTGTATTATTTTTGTAGTGAAATAAGGTCACTTCTAACAGCCTTGCTGTTGGGCTAGCTCTTTAGCGACGTGGTTAAAGTATCTAACTTCCACTGTGTAGGTTGTGGGTTCAATCCCCGGCCTGAGCTCAGTATTATAATTTTCACATTATTTTAAGGATAAATCTGTCCTCTTTCAAAAAATTAAATGCACTAAAAAATATATGGTCTCGCAACTTTTTAGAAAGTAAAATTCGTCCAAAGGCAAACACACTTGGAAAAAACAGTTTCTAAATTGAAATTTCTACAAAAGCCCCGTCCTTCAATAGAAGCACCCCAAACATTCATCTTTCAAATTATAATCCCCAATGAAATGCGCCAAAATGTTGCAGACACACATAGGATGCAGGAAATATTCATGAAAAGTATGGGTGCTATCACTTATCGCTTTTTAACCCGAAGAGAAAAGGAACTCTTTAGAAATAGTCACTACTTTCTAATGGACCACGGAGGGATACAAAATGATTTAGTGTAATGTAATCCTCGGCTTAGGAAAACAAGTTTTGCTCTTTTATAAGACAATTAAGGTACTTCTTTTATGGGTTATATTCGAGGGACAAACAGCTAAATACTTAAAAATTTATAGGAAGAACTTCTTGCTGTGCCTATTGAGCCCTGATCATAATATGATTGTAGTCTTATAAATGAGATGTTAATGTAAAGTAAGGCTCGATTGGTCATTGTTGTCTCAGATAATACTCAAAAGTACCCCGGTGCTCTTAAATTGTAATATACTTAAGTGTACCCAGGCAACCTGAGCCGACATTAACCATTTTAACAACCATGATTGGTCATTGTTGACTTGTTCTACTTAATAGTACTCTGGGTACTTTGTATTATACTAAAGAGTACCCAGGTTACCAAAAATATACTAAAAAGGACCACAGAGTATGGCCAGGTGCCTTTAAGGGTATTTTCTGTATCCGGGGTACTTAAAAGTACCCAGGTACTTAAAGCAATTTCCTGGGCCGACAACGACCATTTGAGTCAAAATGAGACTTATTTGCTGAAACATCTCATCAGACCAGGACTATTTGTTATATTAAATTTTGGATAAAAGCATGATATACATGTATCAATATTTATTTTACTAACATAAAACTTAATATGTCCATCATGTGCCAAAATTGACCCAGAACATCAATTAAATTCTAATTTAACGTTCTGCATCATCTGTTACATTCACTTACAGGTAACCATTATTTCTTCTTGTTCACACCTACAGGTTATCATCTTAACTTATGTCCATAGATCCATAAACCAATTGGTTGTTGAATGTGATCATTGATAGATTATTATTAGTCAGATTTAATCATTTTAAATTAAATTTAATCTGACAAATTAAAATTACGCATTTCCTTGTATATGTACATGAACTTTTTGATCTGCCATTTTCGATAAAATGACTGCCCAGCTTTTAAGAGCACTTTTCTCAAGACTCTCTGTATAAGTTTGGTGCATTTTAGTTGTGTGTGTTTTTTTGTTTACATAATCAGGGTTGCAACCAACTCTTAAATTCAGGGGACATTTCTGGAAATTTGACAAAAATTATTGAAATTGTCCAGAAATATGACCAGAATCAAAATGAAAAACAGAAAAGCTTGGATTACAAATATAATTTGAGAATTAAACAAAATGTATGAAAGGGGCTTGTTCACATATTTATCGTATTTTTGGAAAATGTCATTAAATATGTTGACTAAAAAATCTATACAAATTTTAATAGTTAAGGCTATTTATATAAAAGCATGAACAAAATTTGAACAAAAAATATTGTCGTCCCTGGTATTCGAACCCGGGTCCTCAGAAAGCAAAAGCCAACGTGCTACCACTGCGCCACGCAACCTTTAATGTAATGCCATGAACCATAACCGCTATACGTCGCGGTACTCATACTCAATGTATTTTGCAAATTTGCTTTATTATTTAACAAATTTTAATTTTTGGGCCAAAATTCTGACAAATCCCAAATATCAAAATGTATGTGTTTTTCCTGAATGACTGCCTACAATGTCCAATTGAAGGTAAAAAAATAATAGATTTCTAAAAATAAAAATAACATTTTATAGTATTAGTCAGCATAAAAAACACAACTAAATGTCACAATTTTTGTCAATTTTTCCAATCCAAAGATCCTGGCCCCATTCCAAAAATTATGAAGAACAACACTCGTAAGCAAACGGGAAGCGGACAACTACAATGAGCGTGGCCTGGTATGGGTGAGATAACCCTGGGTTAGGGTAAGGGTTAGGGTAAGGGGTCGGGTTAGGGTTAGGGTTGGGTTTAGGCTAACCCAAACTCTAACCCAACCCCTAACCCTACCCCTAACCCTCTAACCCCCCATGCGCATTTCCATACCAGGCCTCGCTCATTGTAGTTGTCCGCTTCCCTAAGCAAACAGTTGGTACAAACAAGTTTATTCTATTCTTAAATACTTTCTACTAATTTCTCCTGCTTTATTTCATACAATATCTGGTTCATGGAATGGCACAGTTAAGGTAAGATGTGTATGATATGTCCTGCAGTAAATGTGCCTGCTTTAGATGGATTTCTTGTATTATTTCATGTACATGTGTAGTATCTATAAATACTAGACGCCAGTCCAGTGCGTTGTTTTCCCTAAAAATTGTACTCAAGTTCTCACAAATTTGCTCTACATTGGGTAAAATCTATACAATTTGGTGATTCAGTTCCTCTGCATGCTGGAGGGGCAATTCTTGATGTATTTTCCCTAAATATGCACGTTATATTAAAACAATACAGATTCCCATTTTAGCTTGATTTAAAAGAAAAGGCAAGCTTTTCACCTTGTTTTTTTTTATTAGCTAGTTTCCCAGGAATGGCTTGAAAGATTGCACTCAAACTGTTAACTTTCATTACACACGCTGCCAATACTCTCTGACAGTCGGACATGTCCAACGAAACACATTTTGGATTTGTTAAGTTAATATTAGCAACATTAAACGGTTTGTAATGTGGATTGCATAAAATCTATATGAGGAAGAAACAAAAGATACTTGTCTTAATGCCAGAGAAACTGAGATAGAAGAAAGAGTTACATGTGTAGCCAATGTGTGTGAATAACGTATATTTGTTTTGTTTCTCGTTATTTTATTTTCAAGCATCAGTTTTTTTTTAAATGTGGACATTTTTGTGTATATGTTGTATTAAAAGAACAGAATAGAAGTAACAGTTAGTGCATTCATACCAGGACATCATGCACAGTATATGTCAATTAAATTAAACTCAGTCTCTATATTTACAGCCAGATCAGAGTAAATCAACTGCAAATAAGAAATTTTCATAAAAGATGCGCTGTTAAGCATGGGCGTTTTGGTATGGTTTTAGCAAATATCATGAACCATAAAATAAGTATGTTATGGTATGCTGTTTAAAAAAAATCCTTCTCTATAAAAGAAAATGTTAAACCATCAGCATTTGTATATTGCGTAATTTACATGTATCCTTAAAATTTCTTTAAAAAACAATCTTAATGGACACTGAACAATTATTAAAAGTGTTCCTAACATGTGAGTTGTTGTAATTAGCAATGAACATTAACTAAAGGTAAACAAATCTTGGAAAAGTCCAATGTTTAAATGTTAAAGACTCTGCATACATTGTTGGCTACAGAGTGTTAGGTTTACGATGCCCATCTGACTTTATAAAGGGATCATGCTCAATAAACCTACCTTGTATAAAGAGATCATTTTGAACATACCTACCTTGTATAAAGTGGATCATGCTCGACAAACCTACTTTCTATGAATGGAACATGCTCAACAAGCCTCTATACTATTAAGGGAGCATTTTCAACAAAAATGCAATCATGCAGTGCTGTGTTGTACATTTTTAATTTTCAAATTGAAAGCTTGATCAAGAATATTGGTATCTGTTCTAAAATCTTTTGAGTTTTACAGACATTTTTGCATGCAGATGGATATTTTTATAAGTCATTTCGTATGTACACTATTAACTTTTTAGATGTAAGGGACATAATGCTGTCAATGTTCCCAATATTTCACATACAGTACTTGAACTTGGTTATTTCCCTTTAGTCACCAGTGTAACCTTGAACAAATAAATATCACTTGGTCTCTGTTATTGCCTAGAAACAAGATGTTTTTTATCAAGTTTTATTTAAGTTCTGCATGACAAGGTAAATGTAAGACACAAATCTAAGTATTATATTAATATTTAGGCCTTGCATGATAATAAATTGTGATGTTCCAACAGTTTAAAAGTAGTTGGGTCCAGATGAAATCCCAGTTGTTTAAAAATGCACTTTGAATTGTACATGTGGTAGAAAGGACATGGAGCAATACATACAATTAATTTTATTTACAAAAGCATGAAGCTGTTTGAAATATTTTGCTTTCATTTACATGTATACAGTCAAAGCTAATGTATATAGTAAACCACTAATTCTAATGAATAAACAAGATTTGTCCATAAGCAAATGATTTCACTTGTAAACATTATAGGACTATCCAAAAAAAAATCTACATTTCGTAGCTTTAAATACAATACATTTGTATAATATATTTTTTTTATTATTTAAGGTTGTATCACAAACATGTTCTTTATGGAAGGGAATGTCCAACAGTCCATTAATGTTGCTAAGTGCAGTGATTTCCACAGGATTTTTTTCAGGCGCCGCTCGGCTGATAGGGTTGGCTTCCCCTCCAGATGTTGATTTTTTTTTAATTTAACTTGTCAATTGACGTTCTGTGATGCGTTATGACTAAGAAAAACAGCTATGAAGTGATTGGTTACGATAAGTGTTTACTTTGTTTTAAAGTTGTATCCAAATTAAGAGCATCTTAGTTATTTAACAATCATTATTTTCCAGATATTAAAACTGGGATATCAGTTAAAATGCAAGCTCCTTAGCAACTGCCAACTAGATTTAGCCAGTTAATCTGTCCCATAACGACCCGTAACCTACGTTACCAAGCAACAAATTGATAAAATTAAGACGACAGGCCTTTACAAACTTTGCATTATCATCAAAATGGCTAATTGCAGTTACTGATAAAATACACTGGTCGGAAAATTTCAAGCGCCCTGGGGATTCTGATTTCAAAATTCAAGGACCCTGGCAAGGGACCGTTAAATGGCCTGTGGAAAACACTGTAAATGGACGAAATTATGGACAAAACCTTCCATAGTTTCTATCATGTCTAAAATGTATCCATTTTATGATTTCAGGTCATTAAACTAAGGCACTCATGGTTGTTATACACGTTATGTCCCACATTGTTGGGTTGCCATGGCAGTGAGAGGCAAGGATAGAAACAGGGGGGAGCTTAAGTCGCTGCTGTCTGGCGAGGAGTCCATGGACACTGAAGAGCGTCGTGGTAACGAGGCCGCCTCCACGTCATACGGTGCCAGCCCCAGGAACGGGCCCAAACTGAGGGGCCGGCGCTTCAGTAGTGATGAGGAGCTGCTGGACACCATAACCAGCACAGATCCTGTTATGGAAAGGGCCGAGCATTTCGCTAATGTCAACATGGCATCTGGAAGATTTCAAAGTAAGTTTTTGACTGAATATTGATAAATATGAGCTTCCCTCTGGAAAATGGGGCTTAATGCATGTATGTAAAGTGCCGTCCCAGATTAGCATGTTCAGTCCACACATGCTAATCTGGGATGACACTTTCCACCTGTGGGGACTGCACAGCCTAATCTGGGACGATCTTTTATGCACATGCATTTAGACCCTTTTCCCAGAGCGAGGCTCGTATGTTTTTTGACAATATTGTTTTACATCTACATTAAGGTATTTGTTTACAGATTTTTAGTTTTTTAAATTGTCATATTATTTACCACGAAAACTACAATATTAGTAATAAATCAAAACTTTTATAACATAATTAAAAAAAAAAATCAAAATTCTTGTATGCCAAGATTCAACCCGTGGTCCATTTTCTGCAACATTTTTTATTATCCATAAAGAATTTAGAAAACAATTGTTCTAATTTAGTTCTTAGTCATGAGTGATAATTTGCCATTATTTTGCGATAGTCAATATATTTAGAGTCGGCCATGACCCCAATTTTGTTCATGCACTTTAATTTTCTGTAGAATCCGACATTAATAAATTAATCCAGTTTGGTCCAGATTTGTGTGCCTTTATTGTACATCCTATTCATGCTTGTGTAGTGCAACAAAAACCCCACTTGCCCAACATCAAAGACCAACATCAAAGAGTAACAATTATATGTAATTGCCCGTGTCGCCTTTGACACAGTTCTCTATTGAATTTGCTTTTAACTATCATAATGTAAGCTGTCAATAAAATTCTTCTTGGTAATTGTATCAGCCAATCTTTAGCAGCCACATACATACTGTCCCCACGTGAAGGTGTATACAATAACTGTACATGTGACATATCAATACTGACCTATCTCAATGACCGTAGAGCTGTACATACAGTGTAAACTACTTGTTTTTAATAAAGAGAAAAAGTTCCTGCATTTTTCGGCAAAGCTGTTTAACCCAGCTTTTAACTTTAAATTACCTTTACATAACGGCAGCAGACCCAAATGATTACAATTAGAATATTTCATTGGCTGGTTCGAGAGAAATCCCCCAGAAATTTGGCCACATCACTGTGTCGGTGTACATCCTATAGGACTTCTCTCTGCATGTTAATACAACACATGGACACATATTTTGGCTCAGTTAAAATTACGCGTTAAAATCCATCTTGCAGAATTTCTGGGTCAGTACTCGGTCACTAAATCGTCAAGGGAAGACGTAATGGACTATCGCTAAACGTTGATAACGCAGTGTTGCTTTCACAATGAGAAAACAGAAATAATAGTGTCATAATAACAGGGAAATTGTTTATTATCTAACCACAAATGTTTGCCTTACTAGGTCAGCCCGTCTGGAAAATTTGCTAGTGTGCTAAAAAATAACGAAGTTTGTCCTCAATTTTCTATCGAAGATACAAAATGAGACCATAAGGGCTTGCATGATTTTATAGCGCACAGCGTAGCTCCTTACCAGACTGCGCAATTGCGAGCTTGAGCTGTGCTGGCCGAAACACCAGAAGACCTATTTTTGCATGACGCTGCTCTGAAAGTGTGATATTAATATGTCGAAAGAAAACTGTGTGTTAATCAAATATTAATATACCATATATTTCGATGGATTCGAAACTCATAATAAGCCTTGTGAAGAAAAACATATGATGTGATCTCCCGTAAAATAATTTTTATCTACGAACACTAGTATTGTGTGGTTTGAATATACATGCACTTAATAACACACATTTCATGCGGTGGATATGGGATTAACAAGTAAAAAAAAAACAACAAAAAATAAAACCTTTGTTTTCAATTTAATTATTTGGAAACATAGATTTTCTTACTTTATTTCAAAGTCAGGATATCCACCGAATATCTTTTTATGCCCCCAGTAGGGTGGCATATAGCAGTTGAACTGTCAGTCCGTCTGTCCGTCCGAAAACTTTAACGTTAGCCATAATTTTTGCAATATTGAAGATAGCAACTTGATCTTTGGCATGCATGTGTATCTCATGGAGCTGCACATTTTGAGTGGTGAAAGGTCAAGGTCATCCTTCAAGGTCAAAAGTAAAAAATACAATCCAAGGGAAGTAATAAGCTTTAAAAGGGAGATAATTTCTAAACCTCCAAATGATGTATTGAAATTTTATTTCAAAGCGGCGCAATAGGGGGCATTGTGTTTCTGACAAACACGTCTCTTGTTTAAAGATGCACTACCAATTTTTAACCAAAAGTAAAGATCGCAGCGTTCTCTGCGCTACACAGTTTTTATATAACAATCAAATATTTAAAAGCCCACGTTTTCCCAGAGGTTGATCCAATGACATGATGTTGTACATGAAGTCTAATTTATGCATGCATTTAATCAGTAAAAAGGATTTACACAAAATACCTGAGAACTGTTTTTTTGAGGCTAGAATTTGTTTACTTTACTGGAACAATAAAACTTGGCAATTTTTTTCGGATTACAAATCTTATTGTACACATTTGAAAATACTTACATGGAATAAAGTGTTTTGTTATACCAAATTATGAAATATGGATATAACAGATATATTGCAATAAAGTTGGAAAATAGGGTGTTTTGAGATTGCCAAACTATGCTTATGCATACATTTATCTATGCAAGAACGACCTGACAAATTATAGCGCGATCCAGATACACATATCGCGATCGCAATCTGTGGATCCCGCAAACCGCGATTTAACGGAACTGTAGTTTATGTAACATGTCCTATTTTGGAATCATCAAGACACACATTCTAGAATTCTCATAGCCAATTTCAGATCAAATGCAACACAGGTACTTGGCACAATCAATGAGTATTTGCATATATATTTATATATGGGCCTCACTCTGTGAATAGGGGGTTTAATGCATGTGTGTAAAATGTCGTCCCAGATTAGCCTATGCGGATAACACTTTCCGCCTAAACTGGATTTTCGTCCAGAAGAGTCTTCCTTCAAACGAAAAATACAATAAAATCGGAAAGTGTCGTCCCCAATTAGCCTGTGTGGACTGCACAGGCTAATCTGGGACACCACACTATACTCACATGCATTAAACCCCCTTTTCTCTGAGTGCTTCTCATATGTATATGTGATAAGAGATACGGTGTCAAACAGGGATATAAAACATATGTTAATCAAACAAGCATGTTTAATTCAACTGCCACATTACTAATATATTGGTGTGGCTGCTGACAAGAGACTTCCATCTACAAGTTAAGACTTCGGGATAAATTTACTCAGTGTATGTACATCTTGGTCATGGAATTAAAAAAAAACGCGGTATTCTTTGTCTTAAAAAGCATAAGCAGCAATGAAAAAAATGTGTAAACTTAGTTTCATATATAAGATTTAAAAATAAAACAGTGTTAATAATTTTGCATTGTGGCCAATCTGTGGATTAAGACTAAAAAGACAGTGTACATGTTAATATTAACAAAGCCATAGGTCTTGTGAATGTACATGCTGTTCTCTTTCACGTGACTGTCACTCAATTTTCAAGCTTAACTGTATTTGTGGTACAATTGTAAGACGTGGCTGTCACCAAGTGTATTTGCTTGTAACTGATGATTGTTGTTTTAAGAGGTTCATGTACAGACTGATGGTTGGAAATAATAGTTTTGGAGATGTTTAAGTATTATTTCTATTTTAATTATGATATTAATGATCATGGAAGCATCATTTGTTATACTGATAGACAATTGATAACAACTTTTCAATTAGTAAAAGTTTACATACATATGTAATGACTATGAGTATTGAAGGAAATGGTGATTTTCCAGTGGTTAAAATTTGTAATTCTCCAGTGAGTGAATCAAATCTCCTTAATGGTTTAACAACTGACTATGGAAGTCAAGGTAAAGGTTAAATCAACTTCTAAATCTAAAATCTTCTGGATAAGTGGTTGAATTTACATTTTTCAATTGTAGAAAGTTAAATGCTGTCTGTTGCATCTAACTTATTTTGTTATTTACATGTAGAGAAAACAGTTGCAGAACACAATTTACCACACTTAACTTATTCATGTATTTATATTACACTGTGTCCTTTAAACTGGCATTAAATGTGGTATAACATTACCTAACAAAGTCATATTTCTTTGACAGTTATACTTTGTTTTTATGCCCCCAGTAGGGTGGCATATAGAAGTTAAACTGTCAGTCCGTCTGTCAGTCTGTGTGTCCGTCCGAAAACTTTAACATTGGCCATAACTTTTGCAATATTGAAGATAGCAACTTGATATTTGGCATGCATGTGTATCTCATGGAGCTGCACATTTTGAGTGGTGAAAGGTCAAGGTCATCCTTCAAGGTCAAAGGTCGAAAAACAAAATCCAATGGAAGTAACAAGCAAGGGAGATAATTTCTATACCTGCAAAATGATGAATAGAAATGTTATTTCAAAGCGGTGCTTCAATAAATTTATTTATTTAGTGACTCTCTAAATGAAAACAGTGACATATATTGTTATTTGTTGTACATGTAGTTTTATAATCTACATGTGTAGTTGTCAATACAGTTGTAGTGACATGCAATCGAATTTACGATCAGCTGCTTCATATTGATTACTGTTGACTGATCAAGTGGTTTGTTATTATATACTGAACATTGAAGATTTTAGTCAGTTTAAAACTTGTACACGAGGTCTTCACATTGAGATATGTGTCGCGTTCTGACAAAACTGGACAAAATGCATGTGCGTAAAGTGTCATTCCAGATTAGCCTGTGTAGTCTGCACAGGCTAATCTGGGACGACACTTTCCGCCTAAACTGGATTTTCACTAAGAAGAGACATAATTTAAACGAAAAATTCCACAAAACCGAAAATTGTCATCCCTGATTAGCCTGTGCGGACTGTACAGGCTAATCTGGGATGACAATTTACGCACAAGAATTATGCCCAGTTTTCTCAGAACAGGACACTTATTTGACTCCTTAGCTACTACAATTGATTTTTGCCAGCCTTGGCTAGCTTAGATGTCTATGAATCTGGGGTTCATAGGGTTGAAATTCTGCCGAGCCACATAAGTTTCTCAACTATAGGGCTGTTGTCAGTTACAATCATATGAAAATGTTGCCAGTTATCCTCCATTTCAGCTGTCAAGCATTTTTGTGAGTGAACAATATTGACAGACATGTAATATTACATGCAGTTTCTTATATTTGGAATACGATATGTGCTCATTTGGGCGTTACAGTTAGGCTATAAATCACTTTGAGGAAGAGGAGGATAGAAGACATGGCCTGTCACAGCATTGATTTCCATATATATGGAAATGGAGAGATTTACTAGCGTCCCATGTATTATAATGAAATACACATTTTCCTAAGGAGTCTCGTGACAACAAATATTGTTTATTCTTGTCTGCTGGAGAATACACAGCCAGCTAGCTCAAGAAATGGTATAAAGCATATTATAAAAATATGTTATTTCAGACACTTCCTGGGAAAGATATGTCTGTGTTATGATGTTAATAAATTTGTCTTAAAAAAGTCACTGTTTTTTTTTACTTCAAGCTCTAAAACATTAACATTTTCTGTCAATAATATTACTACTTGGATAATCGTATGCAGAAGAAAAATCATTCGCTTGTGTACGGAAAAATTGATTGCAAAATTCTACTTGTCTGCATGCAAATATTAGTTCTCCAAATTTTGTCTGATAGTTGTGGAAAGTTTCGACTTTGATTTTGCAAACAATTTGACTTTTTAAATCCAACTAACACCAACTATAACAGATAATTCAGAACATTTGTTAAATTTGTTTCGAAGGAATTCAGAGAGAAAGTAAAACAACATGAGCCAGTCATATGTTGGTCTGATTTAACCCTTTGAGCGCTGGAACCGAATTTTAAAGGCCTTTGCAAACAGTTTGGATCATTCCAGATGAGACGCCACAAAACGTGGCGTCTCATCAGGATCCAAACTGTTTGCTATTTTGATAGTATTCTTTAAAAAAAAAGGAGAAAACGCTTATTTTAGAAATTCAGCAGACGACATTTTAGCAGACGACAAATTTCCCAGCATGCAAAGGGTAATTGACATTTAAGTCCTACATGCCCACTAAATACAATTGGAGAAAATTCTGATTAAATTGAGTTGAGGAACATTTCAAGACGTGCCACCCACCCTCAACTCTGTCCTTTCTGCACGCAATCTGTCCATCAAATTCTTTTGCATAATCAGCTCAGCTCAATAAATACAAAAAACTATACATGTCACTTATCAAACTGATCAGAACAAAGAAAGACAATAGATATCTTTTATTCTCCGAAAAAGGAGCTAAATGTGTCTACCAAAAGGCTAGACAGCGTAACAGATTAGTTTTTGATTTAGAGGAAATGTCAATTCCGAAACTGTGATAACAATTTTTTTTATAAATGCACTATGAAACATTTGACAAACAGTAAAAAATGTTCTCTATGCTACAAAGTTTTTATTTCTTTTGTGGACAATGACTTTTAAAAACCATACATCTTTTGATTTTGCTGTTCATCCATCTTGGGCCAATGGAATATGAAACTATTTGGTTGCCATGGAAATTCTTTTATCATTTTTCCCCAAGCTTTTATGGATCTTCCATAATTTTTCTTCCCTTTATATTGTTTTAGTCAGTAGAGAAGTTGACCGGAAAAATCGAATTACCCATGTTGGACCAGTCAGGTAAAGGAATTCCACAGCATTGTCTTATTATTAACTCTATCAGTCAAATTGCTGACAATAGTCCATCTGTCTGACTTACAAAATTAAGTGAATAGGATGTGCAATCATATGGCCTCAATACATCTATGTTTATTCCAATAGCTTGACAATCTTAACAATTGAATGATTCTTTGTTTCTGACATGAAGGATTCTTACACATTTTATATGTACTATAAACATTCAGCAGTCAGTAAATGATCATGCTGATCTTAACTCTTTCAGTGCTGGAACCGAATTTTGAAGGCCTTTGCAAACAGTTTGGATCCAGATGAAACGCCACAGAACGTGGTGGCGTCTCATCAGGATCCAAACTGTTTGCTATTCTGATAGTATTCTTTGAAAATAAATCGAAGAAAATGCTAATTTTAGAAATTCAGCAGACAACATTTTAGCAGACAACAAATTTCCCAGCATGCAAAGGGTTAAATCAAAGATCTGCTGTGTAAATTATTCTTATTGGTAAATATTTAGTGGAGATAAAGTTTGTTAGAATGTATTCATTAAGTCCTTTCCTTATGTCTACAAAACTGTCATTTTCAAATCCATACAGACTTTGATGTGCATTGATAAGTAGTTTTGGACAAGAACTAAATTAATGATATTTAAATTTCATTTCTGTTTGGCCTGGGAGTAAAGTTTTTATGGAAAGAACATGATTTGTCGGAGCACATGAATTGATCTGAACATCTTGTAAATTGTTTGGACAAGAACTAAATTCATGAAATTTAAATTTCACTGCTGTTTGGTCTGGGAGTAAAGTTTTTATGAAAAGAACATGCTTTGTTGGAGGACATAAATTGATCTGAACATCTTGTAAATGTTTCCCACCACCTCCGGCTGGAAGTGTTCTCAGTGTGCCAGTCATTGATTGGTTATAATGAAGCACTGGTCTCCTGTGCCTGTGACAGAAATGGGAATGGGCAATAACAAGCTTCTCACAGACCGTGATTGCCTGATCACTGAACGCCTCTCTGCCACATAGAATGGGACTTACTGGAGTGATGCATTGTGATTTAGCGTGTGTTGTTTTTATGTTGTTTAAGAGGATTTTGTTGTAGATTACGAGCACATTGATAAATTGTGAAGAGCGGATCACTTGAAATGGATAGGGCAGTCATCGCAATGTTTGATTGGACTTAATGAAATTGAGATGCCTATGTGGGGAAATAATAAGTGGGATATCATTGTTTTAAAAGACTACTCAAAAGCAGATTAACAATTTAAAAAAAGTGTATATTTAATAATAATTTGAAACATGGTTGTGGAAATATTGCAGCAAAAATTTATTTATTTAGTTTATTGTTGAAATTAAGAATATCATTTGGTGTCTTGACATTTAAAGGAAATTTTTAATTTAAAATTTGACTTTAAATACTACGCAGGTATCAAAATAAATCGCTAATTAATTCGGCAATGTTCAGAATTAAAATAAGACTAGATAAAGTAATGCATATTTTATTATTACAATGTAATATAATGCTTTCAGCAACATTCTGCAAAGTAACATATGTTTGAAACTAAGTTATGGTCCAAAGGTTTCACATTAAATTGTAGTGTATTTATACCTCCACATGAAGGTAACATTTGGTAATTGTTGTAAAATTTCTCAATACAATCACATTTAATACCATAGAGCTATACAATATGTTACTTTTTGATAATGCTAAGTATATTGTATCAACATGTGTTTAACTGTATTTTATTATTTAATTATTATGCATTCATTTTTTTAAGGTCATTTGAACTTAAAATTTAAACAACACCATTATGTGGCATAGCTGCATCTTTAATGCAAAATTACCATACTGAATATTTGATCAATTGATTCATTGATATAGAACTAAAAATATTTTGTACAATAGCAAACAGTAATTTATAATAAAACATGAGCTCGCTCTGGCAAAATGGGGCTTAATGCCTGTGCGAAAGTGTCGTCCGAGATTAGCCTACTAGATTTTTGCCCGTAAGACACTTCCTTTAAACAAAAAAATACCATAAAAGTAGAAAGTGTTGTCTGTGATAAGCCTGTGTGTACTGCACACGCTAATCTGGGATAGCACTTTACGCACATGCATTATTTCCAGTTTTCTCAGAACACGACACATATTGTTTGTTTATTGCTTTATAGTGTAAAGTGCATAATGGAAGGCTCTTTTGAAATATTTATAACTTTATTTCCTCAAAATACATGAAGAGCTAAACAAATAATCAGACAAAAGTTTACAGTAGTTAACAAAAAGCATACACATAATATGTTTACATAGTACAATATCTTACACACTCGGATCAAAACAGTTTACATTGACATGTTTAACAGAGTTAACTTATATACCTTGTACACAAATGTTTGAAATATGATTTACATGCATGGAATTTAATGTAGATATGCACAATAATATTTTCGGTAAAAAGTGAAGAGAGCCATTTTTGTCGAGCCCGCTTGTTGAAATAGCAGGCACAAGGGTTGAGTGTAGGCGGATGCATCCATGTTTCCGAGCGTGTCTGCACTGTAATCGTGTTATTTTTCACAAAATTTAAATATCTTAGCCCAATTATGATCATCATAATAAGACATGTGTCTCCATACGGCAATGGTTAAGTCACCCTACAGGTCAAAGGTTAAATTTTCCATAGAGCAGCTTGTCCTGACTGTAACATTTTTAGCTCATCTATTTTTTGAAAAAAAATTATGAGCTATTGTCATGACCTTGGCGTCGGCGTCGGCGTCGGCGTCGGCGTTGGCGTCGGCGTCCGGTTAAGTTTTGCGTTTAGGTACACTTTTCTGATAAAGTATCAAAGCTATTGCTTTCATACTTGCAACACTTACTTACTATGGTAAGGGGACTGTGCAGGAAAAGTAAGGTAACTCTGACTGGCATTTTGACAGAATTATGTGCCCTTTTTATACTTAGAAAATTGAAATTTTGGTTAAGTTTTGTGTTTAGGTCCACTTTTTTCCTAAAGTATCAAAGCCATTGCTTTCATACTTGCAATCGTATAACTTCGTA
>VMBQ01000247.1:19896-213397 GCA_007657795.1 Dreissena rostriformis
TTGTGTAGACAATAGAGGTCACAGTTTCCATCAGATCTTATGAAACTTTGTCAGAATGTTTATCTTGATTACACCTGGATTGGGATTGTATTTGGGTCATCTGGGGTCAAAAACTAGGTCACTAGGTCAAATCATAGGAAAACCTTGTGTAGACAATAGAGGTCACAGTTTCCATCAGATATTTATGAAACTTTGTCAGAATGTTAATCTTGATGACATCTGGATTGGGATTTTATTTGGGTCATCTGGGGTCAGAAACTAGGTCACTAGGTAAAATCATAGAAAAATCTTGTGTAGACAATAGAGGTCATAGTTTTCATCTGATCTTAATGAAATATGGTCAGAATGTTTATCTTGATAATATCTGATTTTGGATTGTATATGGGTCATCTGGGGTCAAAAATAAGGTCACCGGGCCATTTCTAGTAAAAGGTGAGCGATTCAGGGCCATCATGGCCCTCTTGTTTAAAAAAGGGGGTATATTGTGTTTGGCCTGTCTGTCATTCTGTCTGTCATTCTGTCCTAAAACTTTAACCTTGGTTAAAGTTTTGTCATAACTTTTGCAATATTGATCTTAGCAACTTGATATTTGACATGCATGTGTATCTCATGAAGCTGCACATTTTTAGTAGTGAAAGGTCAAGGTCATCCTTCAAGGTCAAAGGTCAAAAAAATATTAAAGCGGCGCAGTAGGGGGCATTGTGTTTCTGGCAAACACATCTCTTGTTATATTATTATTTTGCAATCATTGAATTTTGCATCATTATATAAATATAATTAGTAAGCTCATCAGAAAAATAAAAGTCACATATTATAACCAACACTTACATGCACTGGTGTGATAAATATAAATGGCTGTCATCATCATTTGTAATAATCTGGACTCGAATTCACCAACATTTTAAGTCTCAATTATAGACTCAGAAAAGAATAAAAATATTGTTGTATCCATATTTCGTATCATCAAACAATCACATTCAATATAAAGAGAACTACACAAAGAACACTTTTCATTCATTTGACATGATTTGATATCTCTAGAAAATTGATTTGAAATTTGGGAAATATAAGTCTGAGTCTATAATTTATGTTTTTATAACTTAAAACGTTTGTGAATACGGGCCCTGTATTAACAGATGCTGTGGCAGCATACTCCATGGTCACAAATGAACTGCGCTCTGTGAAAACCGGGCTTAATGCATGTGCATAAAGTTTTGTCCGAGATAAGACTGTGCAGTCTGCACAGGCTAATCAGGGACAATACTTTTTGCCTGGACTGGATTTTTTTTAAAAAGACTTGCTTTAAACAAACAATTTCATAAAAGCGGAGAGTATCATCCCTCAGATTAGCATGTAAAGATTGCACAAGCTAATCTGAGACAACACTTTACGCACATGCATTGAGCCCAGTTTTTCCAGAGCATGGCTCAAAAATAACAACAGTTGAAGGCTAAACTTGTTTTCATATTTATGGAATTAAGTGGTTCTACTTCATGTATTGCTGTAGAAAACACAATTAAGAAACAAGAATATTACGTTAGTGATTAGATTCAAACATGAAAGTAAGAAAAGAAATTTAACAAAATTTTACAGATTAATGTTTTGAAATAACATCACAAAAAATAGATGTATCCTGTTTATTCATTTATTTTCAGCTTTGAACAAAGTGAGCTTTTTAGTCCCTGCAAATGTTTATATCAATGTTGTGTCAACTTGGTTTTCACTCCATTACTCTAGAACAAATTAAGTTATTCGAAAAATATTTTGTTCTTAAAGGTCATGGGTATAAACAATATAAAGTTTTTCCACTTAGTTTGCGAAGAAACTGAGCTATTGTTGTAAAATTTCAAAATAAGAGGTATGTCAGATAGTGACTGTGAATTTACTTCCAAATATTCAAAAGTAAGCTGCCTTTGATAACACAGTTCAGAAGTTTAAACCTGTATCTTTGCTTCATAAACATTGTACCCACTTGATATAAACTTGTGCTAAATGATAATAAAAATTGCAAATGTATTTCCAAAAAACGTGTTTAGTATGATAATGAAACAACAAAAAAATGTTTTATTTCACATGCCACTCAATTTGCATTTAAGAAGGATGTTTTTCTATGTTGCCAAACAGGAATGTTGACAATCTATTGAAAAGAGACACCTTAGTGTTATACTGATGGAAATGTACATGTATAGTACATAGTGGGGCTATCATTGGCATCATGGCGTTAGTTACGGACAGGATCAAGACCTTTTACAAAACTATACGCTATAACTATGAAGATTTGGATGGACAGAAAGGTCATGATGAGGGTGAGTCAGGCTTGGAGGGCATGTGATCAGTGTTTTGTTGTTTTTAATTATTTTAAGTGTACTTTGTTTATTGTGGATTTAAAAAAAAACTATTTGGGTCACAGTGTGACACATTTTTGTTGTCGTGTAAAATGAATTATGTTGTTTTGTTTCATCTTTCAGTTGTTAAGATTCTTGTGAAGTGTCATAAACCAGAAAGTTTTGTCACATGCTTGATTCGGTCACATGCATTTGAGTGTCACATTTCAAATGTGACACAAGTGAAATGCCAAATGGGTAGCTTTCTTTAGGCACTCTTTGCATGTGGATATTCATTTTTATCAGAAATGAAACAAATTAAAATGCAAAAAAATGCAATAAATACTTTAAGTAGTGTTAGGTGATGGTCTTTTTTGGCTGAAGCAGTCCTTAATTTTGTTAAAGTCTTGATTTAAGATATATGTCATTTAAATGTGTTGGTCTATTTATTAATAGACCCCTCATTTTTTATTTTAATATTTTGATGTTTTTATTTTCTTAAATCGCTGTTAAGCTAATGTTAGTTGTAACTAGCCACAGGATAGACATTCTGGCCTGCATGGATAAAAAGGCAACTATTGAGATAATGTTAAATGCAGGGTACTAATAATAATATTTAAGAGGCATTAAGAGCAGTATTTTAATGCTCACCTGGGTTCATTCCCCATTCCCGCCAAATGTGAGCTTGGTTGGTGGTCACTATACCAGACAGATGGTGTTTACATCGGGTACTCCGAATTCGCCCACATCACAAGACCACACCAAATTCTTTTTAGTAAAAATTTAAATAACTGAAAATTGCAGCTTAAATCAAAATTCATCTCAACTTTCATGAGTAGTAAGTTTCTTAAGCAGTAATGCTGGGATACACTCTGGATTCAAAAATCATACAGCCTCGGGTACGGGTACGGATGGACTCCATTAAAAAGTAGAATAAACCAGGCAGACAAAACAGTGGTATTGTGTTAGGGAATGTCTTAAAATTACCATTAATAGCGACAGGTGCTTGACAAGAACATTGATCTAAGATCTTTTGCCAACCCAGAATCAATACTATCAAGACCTCAGAATGTCTCACCTTTCATTTAATTAGACTAATCTGCCAGAAGTGTCAATATTATGTCCAATAAATGCATTGTATCCTGGCACTCTCAGAATGTTATTTATTAATTGATAAGGCTCTATAGAATTTGTGAACAAGTCTAAAATTAATATCCACTGAAATGGTTCTGTAAAATCAATTGTTGCTACTTCAACTATTGAATTAAGTTATAAAGCAGGTTAGTTTATTTAGCTTTAATTGCTAAATAATATGTGAGTTTTAGTCTAAGAGCAGTTATTTAATTTGTACCAAGTCTGATATATTCACATAAGACATGGGCAGCTCCTCCTAAATGGTCATGGCTCTGTCAGTCTGTCCTTCCATCACACTTTCTCATCTGGACTATCTCTTAGCATCTCCTTATGGCTCTGTCCATCTGTCCTTCCATCACACTTTCTCATCTGGACTATCTCTCAGCATCTACTTATGGCTCTGTCCATCTGTCCTTCCATCACACTTTCTCATCTGGACCATCTCTCAGCATCTACTTGCAAGAATTTTCTGTTGCATGCCTCTTTCCGGAGACAAAGCTGTTCCGCTTGAATTTGTCGTGGCCATTTGTCAGCAGCTACTGGCTGAAATTCATCAAAACTAGTTTTGGGAAGATTCGTTTCCAAGAGAAGGTGTGCACACTACCATTTTACTGCATTTTTTGTAGCTACTTTTCATTAAATAGTTTGAACTATTCTGCTTATCTCTTCCACCGTGTCCACATAATGCTATAGTTTAGCCCTTTGGATGCTGGGAAATTTGTCGTTTGCTAAAATGTTGTCTGCTGAATTTCTAAAATTAGCATTTTCTTTGATTTTTTTCAAATAATACTATCAGAATAGCAAACAGTTTGGATCCTGATGAGACGCCACGTTTTGTGGCGTCTCATCTGGATCCAAACTGTTTGCAAAGGCCTTCAAAATCCGGTTCGAGCGCTCAAAGGGTTAGGTTTGAGTGAAAGAACTTGGTATCACTTTCTCCTACAGGACATGTATTCAATTGAAATCTTACACTTTAGGGTCATTGTGTGAGGTCTATGACCAAGGCTCATAACTTTATATGTTATTTAGCAGAATTATGCCCCTTTTGGTACTTAAAATTTATGTTTAGGTTGTGTACAACACCTCATATCTCTTTATCTGCTACATATATTTAAATAAAACTTTACATATGTGTTAAAAGTCTTCATAAAAATTTCAAATACCTATCATTGTGACCAGCCTTAAAGCGGAATGATGTCCCTTTTAAGCTCACCTGAGCACAATATACTCAAGGTGAGATATTGTAAAAGTCTCTTGTCAGTCTGTCGTCATCAGTTGTCAACATTTAAGTGAACATTCTAAAGGCCACACTTATTGACCAATTTTCATGAAACACGGTCAGATTTTGTCAAACTTTGTCAGGTTGAGACTAAGTGAAGTAGTTTAGTCATCTTTGCAATCTCCTGATTTTCTGACTGCTGCAGTCAATTCCATTACTTATTGACCAATTTTCATGAAACACGGTCAGAATATTTGCTTTTATGATATCTTGGCAGTTCAAAACTGGATCACATGGGGTCAAAAAACTAGGTCACTAGGTCAACTTAATGAAAAAGCTTGTGAAAACTCCAGAGGCCAGATTTATTGCTCTGTTTACAGGAAAGTTGGTCACAACATCATCCCATGAATATTTCAAAGTTCAAAACTGGGTTGCTTAAGTAGTCAAAAACTATCTATCTTGGTCAAATTAAAGATAAAGCTTGAAAACAAACTAGGGGCCAGGTGAGTGCTTTATGGCCGCAATTGCCCTGTTGTTTCAAAAATAATATCAAACTACATTTTTATAATGACTTTTCCTATCTCAGATATGTTAGTCGTTTTCAATACAAATACATAGATTGCACACAATTTATTCATGATATTATGGAAAATGCACACTGGAATGGATTGCAGCAATCCGTTGTGCCTGATAACACATCTTATCAAGTCGCTTTTAGACCTCATTTGGAGTTACTTATTGAAATTGTTGTTACTAGTCAACACAATCTGAAATCTATATCAGGCAGTCCTTTGTGTCAGGTCAAGTTAAACATATTAGTTGATAACATACAATTTACGGAAATCAATGCAAACAACAAAAGAGAACAAGAAAGTGTTGAACAGTCAATGCAGTACAAAATGTCTGCTATTGTTATCCTATCTCTGAAGCTCATCTGGTATTGTCCCTTTAATACCGACATTGTCTGCAAAGAAAGCAATCATCCACTGCAGGAAATTTCTTACTTAATGTTTTTTGTCAATGTCTTGGAAACACAAGAATGCTTCAAATGGGAATTTATCAGCCGGAATGTTTTTGACTTGCTCGAAATTAGACCATTTATGTAGATCCATTTTGGATGCAATCTGTATTCTATTGTCCTCTAGACTTGATCTAGTGTGGAATACGAGTGCCACATTCATATGACTTTGTTAGCTTATTTCTTATTCTTGAGATTTTTGTTGACCCTGGAGGGCTCATTGATTACTTCCTGGAATTGCAGACCACATTTCTCTTTAAAAAAAAAACTGTCTGTTATACCATTTGGTTTATGAGGTGTTTCAAAAACTTTTTGTTTTTTAAACGTTTGATAAAATGTTCATACGCCTATATTATGTCAAAAGAAAGAAGAGATTTGGGGATACTTTTAAGACTATTTTCTGAGCAGAATCCAGGGTTATTTTCCTTCTGAAAGACCCGCCGAATTTCGGCCCTTTCCCCTAGATTTTTCCCCAAAAAATGATTTTCCCCTAAAAAACAAATTATTTTTTTTAACCTTTAAATACATAAGTTAACCTGATCCAGTGTAGAAAATACAAAATATTGCATAATTAAATTATCTGTTGCCTTGAATTTGTTTTAAAAACAGTAAAATATGTTGAAGTGATTATTAAAATTTTCCTTATTTTCCCCAAAATCTGGCGTTTCGCGTCATTTTTTCCCCAAAATCCGGCTTTTCGCGCGATTTTTTTCCCCTCAAAAAAGGCCCAGCCCTTTCCCCAAAATCAGATAAAAACCCCTGGAATCAATATTTAATGTTTTATGTTTGAGTATGGAAAATCTCCCTCAGTTGAGACTTAACTCATATGTCTTGAAGGTTGACAGCAATTGGTAATTTTTAATAATAACTATGGAAAATCACTTAAAAACTGCAAAAATAGTGGAGTTAAAAGTGGTTGCCTTAGTTTTGTTGTCTGTGTTACTCTTCTTGTATTGATTTCATATATTTTTTTTAAGAACATTTTATTTTGTGTTATCTCCATTCCCTTTGAACGTAGTAAGATAAGCCGTATTTCTTTATATTCTTGAACAATGTTTGTAGCCATTGATTATTTTGGCTTCTGCCGTGCTTCTACAAACACAGCGTTGTTCCTTCAATACCAGTATCGAGCGTATCTTCAGAAGCATTTCTTATATCAATATTTTTGCAGGGGGTTCCTGCTTACAAATAGGAAGAACACGGTAGCCTGCAATTATTTTGTCAGGTTGAGACTAAGTGAAGTAATTTAGTCATCTTTGCAATCTCCTGATTTTCTGACTGCTGCAGTCAATTCCATTACGCGGATGGTCCACCATCATTAAAGGCTTTGATCCATCCTTATCGCTATATGTGACGTCTTGTAATCACAAAAATAAAGTATAGATTTTTTGTGATATACATGTATGTCACATTTTGTGTTTAAAATCAGCTGACTATGGCTCACAACAAATATACGTCTTTGTCTTAAAACACATTGGTTATTTCCATACTTCCTTACTTGCCATTTTGGTCTAAAAAAAAGTCTTAAAACATGTTGATCTATATTTAAAACTGGAAAGTTGTCTTAATTAAACAAATTTAAAAACTTAAAACCATTTGGTAAGTTAATGACCTTCTTAAAATACAGTTGCATAGTAAACCACGTTGTTTTGTTTTTAATAATCTATGTTTTTGCAAATTGATGTATAACATTGTTTTTAATTCTTGATACAAGCACAGTTATGTTTATTGGACAAACCAAATATTGGAATCACTCACTGACTACAATAAGGCAATTTTTTAACGCAAAATTTTGCACAGGAAATACTCTTTTTTTTAATTGAACTTAAAATACCAAAATCTTTAAAGGCCCATTAACACTCAAAATCAACAAATATTTTGCATAATATGTCATAAAAAAAAGTTGATCCATAAAAAATCAGTGTTCCTTATAGCAATAGCCATAAGTTCAACGCTTGATATGGTCTGGTAACATAGATTAAACAAGTTACAAAATGCTTTATTTTTATTTTTTGTGGTACAATATATTCAACAGATGTTCATATACCAATTTAGTGTTTGTGTGTTGTATGAAAAGATAACGTTGCAGGAAGTTAAATTGGAATATATTGTACCACAAAAAATAAAAAAGAGCATTTGTATCTTGTTTAATATATGCTACAAGACCATATCTTGCGTTGAAATTTTGGCTATTGCCATAAGTGCACTGATTTTTTATAGGTGAACTTTATTTTACAAAATCTTCTTTCATTTTGAGTGTTAATGGGGCTTTATAAGATCCAATTTTATGCATAGAAGCCAAAGATATATTTTCTGGTTGCAGGTTCGTCGACCATCATGGACACGTTGGAGGACCTGCCCCCAGGCATCGGTCAGTACGACGACTTCCACACGATTGACTGGTTGAGGGACGTGGCGAGGGACCGCACGCGCCATCGCCAAGTGGTCAAAAAGAAACAAAATGGCTGCCTGGAGTACCTGAAGGGGGCACATGACGCCTGGTCGGGATGGATGTGCGTTCTGCTAGTAGGAATAGCAGCGGGTGAGTTTAGAGTTATCTCCCATGTACAAGGCATAAATGTTGACATGTACCACTTTAACTGAGCTTGATAAGTGAGTTCACACCCTTAAACAAACTAAAATTTTGATATCTTTATGCTAGAGCAAAACAGAAGTATTGAAATGTATAGCTAAAACATTAAAGCTAACTTGTTGAAACCGCGCACTCAAACTAGATGACATATTGATATCTCTTTCTGAAACAAAGCAGAAATATTAAAATCAAGGTCCAATTTCTAAGCATTTCTTATAATTAAGACAAGTGTTTTTTGATAAGTAGATTTTTGTACCTGCCAACTCTAAATTTGGCAAGACAAAATAATATAAAATGTGGTTTTCCAAACTTCATCTTTTTCTTACATCCTTAATGCAGTCTTTGAAAAATCATATTTTTTAGCTCACCTGATTGCTCAGGTAGAAGTCACATTTCATGCCCAATCTTCATGTCAATTCGAAAAAATGTTTGTCTTAATGATATGTTGGTTGAGTTCAAAATTGGTTCCGGTCCATTGAAAAACATCGCCGCCAGTGGGCGGGGCAGTTTTCCTGATTTGGCTATAGAGAAACCTTGTAAACACTCTAGAAGTCACAATTTTTGCCCAATCATCATAAAACTTAGTCAAAACATTGGTTTTATTGATATCTCAGACAAGTTCAAAAATGGTGCAGTTCAAAAATGGTGCAGATCGGTGAAAAAACATGGGCACCAGGGGGCGGGGCTGAGTGAGTGAGTTTTCTCTATATGTATATAGTGAAAACATGTGAACACTCTAGAAGTCACATTTTTCGTCCTATCTTCATGATATTTGGTCAGAACATTTTTTTTTAGATACGTGAGTTAAGTTCGAAAATGGTTCCGGTCGGTTGAAAAACATGGCTGCCAGGGGGACGGGGCAGTTTTCCTCATATTTATATAGTAAAAAAGGCTTGTTAACAGTCAAGAAGTCACATTTTTTGCCAAATCATCATGAAACTTGGTCAAAACATTGGTTTTATTGATATCTCCGACGAGTTCGAAAATGGTCCAGATTGGTGAAAAAACATGGCTACCAGTGGGCGGGGCAATTTTCTCAATATGTATATAGTGAAAACAAGTCACATTCTGGCCCAATTTTCATGACATTTGGTCAGAACATTTGTTTCTAAGATTCGAGAGTTGAGTTTGAAAATGGTTCCAGTCTGTTGAAAAACATGGCTGCCAGGGGGGGGGGGTGNAGAATATAATTATGAGTAATTTAGTAGATGGCATGAACTATTTATTATGTATATAAAACACACATAAAAAATAAATAAACTTTACATTAGGGGCAAACAATGAACCTAAATTATTGAGTGTTTATTTTTCGTAATTACATTCTGAATAAGAATGCAATTATGAGTAATTAAGTTAAATCTGCGATATATTATAAACGCATACACAAAATTAATTTTTTATACGGAGCGAACATTGAACCAAAAGTAAGGGAATGGTTTGTATCTTTCTTTCGTGGTCTATGAGTTAAACAAGTTTATCATCGAACAAAGCAAAACGATTGGATTGTTGGTATGTACTTTATTTTGTTCTCGGGTCTCGTAACATTGTGTAAACAAGTGATACATTTTATATTTTGTATTAATAGTGTGAATAAAGTTTAGAAACTTCAGTTAATATTTGCTGTTGTCCTGAAACAATATTGCATAAGACCAAAACAAAAGTACTTATAGTTTTCTTAGCTCCTTCTTGGATAATTGTTCATCTTATTCAGATTTTTCACACATAATCTAAAATGAGAATTATGACATAGTATTAGGAACAGATTATTGGTATTCACATACATGTGTAGGTTCAGTAATTGGTAAATTAATTTATTTTTCAACCAAGACAGTAAATCGTAATACATAGTTTTCTAAGAGAATTATAAACTTTTAAAGTATACTACAAAGCTTTCTAACACTTAAAGAAACACATACATTTATTCGTAGATTGTTTCTAAGAAATTTTACATTTTTTTTTTGTAATCAAATTTATCCAAGAAAATTTTAAGATTAAAACTAAGAATGTTTTTATTAAAGCTAAAAATTACATTTATGAAAAATAACTAAGAATACCACCCCTGGATAAAAAATAAGTTGTACCTGGACATAGTAAGGACCAGGCTTATATGATACCATTTGTTTTGCTGAACTATAAGAACTTGGAAATGGTTTTTTTCGTCATTTGTTTCAATTATTCGGAGTTGGTAGGGACACGAATGTGCGAAATTTGAGATAAAGCATAGAATGGTTTATGAACCACGTTTAATATTAATTCTTAATATTGTAATTTTAATTGTCTGTAATAATGATGTGTATTTGAAATTATTTAACTTATTTGAAACAATTTATCTTGTATTATTGTATGTTGCTAAAGATAGACATACACAATGTTAAACTTGATGACGCATTGTCTCTGAAGCTTTTTAATAAAGAAGAAATGTTGATGCACGTTTTGGTTTAATTATTGTGCTCTTGTCTGAATATAGCGATTGAGAAGTTACATGTTAATTAAAATTAAAGGTATTCTCTTTAATTGAATCGTGATGCTAATAGGTTATTTGTGTTATATAGCTTTGAATGTTTCATGAATAATTCTAGGCAAAGTGTGAGGTTTGCAACTCCTTAAAACCGATTTAAACCCCCTGTGTTTTTGCATCCACTAGTCCAAGGAGGAGACTCCAGTTGTTTTCATGTTGTGCGTTTTTTAAATACGTGAATGTCTTGTGCATCTGTATGGTTTCTTACTGTTTTGCCATTTATTCCTTGCAATAAATAAAGAACCGCATTGTATAGAACAGCTAAATGTGTATGTGTACGTGTATCTGTGAATATAAATTGTGAAGAATTTTTCCAGAGAATCATTTAAAATCAATACGACGTTGGTTTTTGTGACGCCTGACTATGGTCAGGGGACATATAATTGTTACTTTGTCGGCGGCGGCGTCGTCTGCGGCGTCACACTTTTCGAAAAAGGCTCATAACTTCTGTGCCCCTTCAGATATTGCTTTCATATTTGGTATGCATGTGTATCTGGACAACACCTTTCCATACCTTTCCATGCGCGTACAATTTTTTACCCCTGTGACCTTGAACTTGAGGTAAGCGTTTAGAAATCTGCGACCGCGATTCGAAATCTGCGACCGCGATTCGGAAAAGGCTCATTCCTACTGTGTCCCTTCAGATATTGCTTTCATATTTGGTATGCATGTGTATCTGGACAACACTTTTCTATGCGCAAACAACATTTTACCCTGTGACCTTGAACTTTAGGTCAGCGTTCAGGTTTCGAAATCTGCGACCGCGATTCGAAAAAGGCTCATAACTACTGTGTCCCTTCAGATATTGCTTTCATATTTGGTATGCATGTGTATCTGGACAACACCTTTCCATGCGCATACAATTTTTAACCCCTGTGACCTTGAACTTGAGGTCAGCGTTCAGGTTTCGAAATCTGAGACCGCGATTCGATAAAGGCTCATAACTTCTGTGTCCCTTCAGATATTGCTTTCATATTTGGTATGCATGTGTATCTGGACAACACCTTTTCATGCGCATAAATTGTTTGACCCCTGTGACCTTGACCTTGAACTTAAGGTCAGCGTTCAGGTTTCGAAATCTGCGACCGTGATTCGAAAAAGGCTCATAACTACTGTGTCCCTTTAGATATTGCTTTCATATTTGGTATGCATGTGTATCTTGACAACACTTTTCCATGCGCATACAATATTTAACCCCTGTGACCTTGAACTTGAGGTCAGCGTTCAGGTTTCAAAATCTGCGACTGCGATTTGATTAAGGCTCAAAACTAATGTGTCCCTTCAGATATTGCTTTCATATTTGGTGTGCATGTGAATATGGACTACACCTTTCCATGCGCATAACATCTTTGACCCCTGTGACCTTGACCTTGAACTTTAGGTCAGCGTTCAGGTTTCGCAATCTGCGACCGCGAATCAAAAAAAGGCTCATACCTACTGTGTCCCTTCAGATATTGCTTTCATATTTGGTACGCATGTGTATCTGGACAACACCTTTCCATGCGCATGAAATTTTTGAACTTGGGGTCCGTGTTCCGTTTTGAAAATCTGCGACCGCGATTCAAAAAAAGCTCCTAACATATGTGTCCCTCCAGATATTGCTTACATATTTGGTACGCATGTTAATCTGGACAAGATCTTGCCATTCGCATAAAAGTTTTGACCCCTGTGACCTTGACCTTGAACTTCAGGTTCGGGTTTAGATTTCGAAATCTGCGACCGCGACCCCAAAAAAGGTTCATAACTACTATGTCTTGAGCTTTACTTTAAACATTATATTGTTTTGATAGATTTCTTTTATGCCCCCGGCATCTACGATGCGGGAGGCATATAGCGTTTGTCCTCTCCGTCCGTCCATCCGTACGAAAATCTTTTTTAACCCATTTTGACCGTTTCGTCTGACATCAATACAGCTTGCTATAGAGCTTGGATACTTGCATGGATGTTGTCTCTCATCAACCTGCACCCACCAGCATCACCCAACCTCATTTTGACCTTGACCTTATTTTGGACTAAGACTTATTGAAATGGGCCGATTTCTTGGTTAATCCATTACCATCAGGCGACACATCCAACTCGCGGAGTTCTAGTTAATATTTTGTGTAAAAAGCATTCGAATAACATGTAAATTCATATGCTTATATTATGTGACAACCTACTGAATAACATTTGTCTATTGTTTTGTCTATTGTTTTGGTTGCCGGTATGAAATGTTTTCTGTGATCCCCTTTGATACTTGTTTTGTTCTGGCATGCCACATGTATTACTTCTTGTGGACAACATTGAAAAGTTTGAAACAATTGCCAATGCTCGTATATCAGGTTGTCTAAGCCTCGCTAAATAAACTTATCTGTATTCAACACTAACATTGTAGTATCTTAACCTCTTATAAAAAACCATTGTATATAGCTAGAAAAGTTATGTATCGAATTTTCCCGGCTGAATTTATAAGTCAACAGGCGATATAATCAATACCATCAAATGTCAGGTTACAGTATAAGCCTTAAAATAGAGGAATTGCACGATAAATATAATATTTGAAAGGGAACAAATACCTGTTTGTTTCGGTAATATTCGCCAATATTATAAGGAAATATATATAGAAAGTCTTTCTTTTGACAAATTCCATGGAAGATCAGTTGTGTTTATATTCATGTTGATTTGGCATACGTTGAATACACATTTGTGTCATACGTTTTTGATTGTTAAAGCTTTTTAAATGTTGTTTAGACATTTGACAATTTTTAGCTTGAGCGTATTATAAATGGTGTGGATATTGTTAGTCGTTAGTTCGACGTTGACTGCTGGGAAATCAATTTCCTTCGTGGATGAAGAGGACAACGCATGTTATCAATTACTGACTGATATTGTCATAGCAGACAAACATTCCCATTCTGAACTGTAAAACTGTAAAAAATAGAAATGAAATGAAAAGCTCTCAAATAATAATTGGAAAATAACTCCATTTCTTCACTGTTAAACATATCGCCAGGCGAATCAAATATCGAATAATGTTTATGCACCGCGGAAGTAATTCTGCTTAGATTTCCATTTTAATGACGTTTCATCGAGTTCCATTAGAAACATAAACTCCAAGCGATTCAGTCAACGCATTTCATTAATAAAAAGTATAACACATATAATACAAGCAAACTTTTATAAACCCACGGCAATATTGTTTAATCTCTCGAGCTGTGGAAGATATGGAAGATATATATATATATTTAAAAATAAAACTTATTTTTTTCTCGACGTTTGAATACCTTTCTAAGTGAAAAAGTAACAGAATTGAAGTAAAACCTTAAACAATTTGTGACAATTGTGACAATAGTAGATATTATCTTGCCAAAATTAAGCTAAACTAGTGTTTGTTGTAGCATATTATTAGAAAGTTGTTTCACTTTACTTACTTATTTATTTGATAATAATTTAATGTCAAAACATTCGTTTCCAATTAAATTCCCCCCCAGCTATTTAACCCTATTTTTTATGGGTTAGGAAAGGGAAAACCAATATTTTATTTTTGGCCCTTTTAGCGGAAGCAAACCACCATAAGTAGGGCTATTTGGAGAGAGCGAGTTAATTGAAATACTTTTTTTCTTTGTAAGCTACAAAGAACTTACAATTGCTGTCCCAACACTTATTCGCTCCTCTGGTCAATTCAGAATAAATTAATAGTGATAACTTCATTCATATAATTACCTTTGAGTTGGTAGTAATTCAAAAAATTAAAATACACAAACAAGTGTATATATGTTTAACATTTTTTGGCTATTAGTTATTGTACAAAGCATCTATAAAGAATATGGTTATTGTGAATAAAAAATGTTTATGTTTAAAACATTGTCAATTCTAAACATGATTTAAAGGTTTACTAATATGGTATAGTATGGGTAAAAAACAAACAGTGTATGTACCTATGTTTTTAAGTATATTTTAAGTTTTTTTAGGGTAGGTTTACTAATTGAGCGTTAAAAGCGCTCAGCGAGTATAAAATATATGTAATTTATTTTGTGTAGTCGCGATTAGCTCATCGAGTTTAATTCTATTATTAAAATATGGCACAAAAGCATCTATTTTTTGTGTTGTTTTTTCCTGTTTGTATTTAAACTTTGGAATAAAATGACAATCCCAGAGTACGTGGTTATTGGTTTCTGAGTGCATATTACACAAATCACATAATATTGACGGAACAAGATTGCAAAAATACAAATTGTTTCACCTGCGTTTCTGCCCTACACAATGTGTATGGGTCAATTCCACATCGTTTTTCTTAGTTTATTATTGTAATTGTCGTCTTTCCTGATAGTGTGTAAGTACCACTACATTTTTTTATTTGATTTATGTGTCACGGTAGAGGACGAGTTTTATTATTTAGTGTTTGTAAGCGTATACACACCAAACTCGAGCATGTCCGTTATCGGGATCTGGTTTACGAATCCATTGAAGTGGCCGTATCAATGTTTTGCTTGTTCGAAAACAAGATCACGGTGAGTTTTGCCCAGTTTTATCCAGTACAACGTGTTTTTTAATATTGATGCGAACTCATAAATATTTTCTGAAAAAAAGTATGAGAAGCAGCGACATTCAACCAGACAATTATTGGATTAAATCTGGAACAGTTTGATAAATTTATGTACGTTTGTTTTATGGTAATTTGTCAACGCAGTGAAAAAAGTCATGGCACATGTTTGTGAAACGAATACAACTCACAGTTTCCTTGTGTAAATAACTTAGTATAAAGACATTTTCTTTTTTTGGAGCAAACACATTGAATATTGTATCTCATAGATAATCAACCGAGAATCTCATAGATAATCTTCGGAGAAAGTTTATTTTCATGCTAATTATTCTTGCGATTTTCTTCTGCTGTCTCCATTATATTTCGTAATGCAACTTCTTACAACTACAGTGTTTTCAAAAAAACAATAGTATTATATGCTTTTTGGTGGAATATCGATTTTTTTGGTGAAATAATTTTATTTTTGTTCAGTGAAAAATAAAAACTGCTATTGTTTCATAAATACCACCGCTTTACCAGTGTCAGTTATGTTTCCTTACAAAAATGCGTGTAGAATATACACACGCAGGTGTGAACCATACATGTATGAAAGAAATAATAAAAATAAACTATCATTAAGCTACAACCACGACGTACATATTTTAACTCTTTTTTCTCCGACATTCTTATAAATGCCGTTGCTTTGCACATATGTTGATGAAGCCATTATACACACTCGTATGCCAGTTGAGAGTTACTAAATCGTTTTTCTTTTTTGTTGCTGTCACTGACAGAATAACTATTTATTTTACTTGTGGGTGCGCAATTAGTAAAGCTATTTTTTTTATAACCAATCGTCAAATGAATTCGATCATACATCAAGATCGACACATATACTGTATTAGATGTTATTGTTGGACAAAGTTGTTTGTTTGGGGGTGTTTAGCTAGCCTTTAAACTGATCTTATTCCCCACAAGGTGCTTTTTAATTGATCATTTGAAGGTGTAAGCCGCATAATTAATCATAGTATTTTTTTTAATTTAATTTTGGTATCTGTTGTGTACTTTCTATGTTGTCTATTGTGTTCTGTCCTTTTTATGCAAATATTGCTAGGCTAAATGTTGAGATCCTTTCAACCTCTTTGGACTCCAAATGCTTAACATGTTCAGTTCTAAGGCGGTGACCCCATCATTTGTATGTGTTTTGTTGTATGTACTGGACTGCATTGTATAGGCGATTCGTCGCTTGCCTGAAAAAGACTAACGGATGTTAAGCATAATTCATCTCTTGACAATTTTCCTGTAGTTCAAAATATCTTAATTTAAAATACATGTATTTAATTCCTATATTATATTCCTATATAATATTTCCTATATTAACAAATTCAGTCAATAGATACCATTACATCTTAATTTATTTTGCAAGCGATTATGCTAAGCGTATTGTTCGGTTTATCTCAATGGGACACACTTTTTCTGTAGAGTGTCCAAAAACAAGTTCATGTTATGTATTATACAATACATCCATTACGGCCTTTTTCTTTAAACTATTGATGACTTTCTTATGCAAATGTTCCTCAGGGAAATAACTGATCAAGCAACAGACATGGCTATCGATTAGTTGATGTCGCAATTCTATAATTCTTTCTATAAATGCAATATTTGAATATTCATGTCGCGCATGTTGCGCAGAAAGTGTCTCGTATTAGCTGCCATAACAAAGAATCCTGAATGGAACCGTTGTTATGATATTTCATCAATTAATTGGTACACATATAAATGTATTTCAATAAAACGACATATTTCAAATCAATATATAAAGTTTTAGTGTCTTACTCGCGGTTTACCAGATACACTTTTTTTCGGATATCATCATTCGATCAACGGTTATATTTTAAATATTTACCTGTGTTTTTGGACCGTTTAATTATCGTTATTATCGTTTATTCAATAAACGGCAGTTTGGCTAGATATTATAAATAGTATAAGTAGTTAAGCTAGGGCGAATGTGCCGTACTTTAATAAATGCTTCATAACACTTACTACTCACCCCATCCGAGCAGGAAGTAGTACCACTTAACGCTTTCTCTCGTGGAGAAGAATTAACCCATTTATGCCTAGCGTCTAGAAAAAAGGCCTTGGCAAACAGCGTAGACCCAGATGAGACGCCGCATGATGCGGCGTCTCATCAGGGTCTGCGCTGTTTGCTTTATGGAATTTCTGTAAGAAATATTTTAAATAATATTGATGATACAGTACACTATACGGGCATTCATAAGTATTATTTTCAGGACAAAACGCCTCAGTTTCGAGTAGCTATCGTAGATTGTTTTAGAACTGTCTTTAAAAATTGAGTTCAGTATGTTGTTGGATACTATTCGTGCTTGCATTAGTTCCTTTACATGTTTTGATTGTACATTTTATCATATTATATATACGAACGTAATAATAACGATTCAATATTTGAAATGCACATTCCTACTTATGTTATGAAACAACACACGCTTCAACAAATATATTTTTTTTATTGAGCTAGTTTTGGGAAAAATCTATACGTTAATTATTAAATCAAAGAAAACACTCTAAGCTTAATCTAAGAAAGAGAAAGGTCTAGCAACATGTCTGGTAATAGATTATAGATAGAAAACTATTGTTGTAAGGGAAGAATGTATGTTTAGGGCTGTTGCAGGCCTTTTGAAGATTTAATCACATGTAATCGTATATCATTGCATTAGTGATCGTAGATGCATTTTGAACAGGGCATTCTAAAAAGGACAACTATGACATAGTTTAGGGCAAAGATTTTTTGAAGTCACATACATATGTAGGTTTAGCAATTAGTAAACTAATTTTTGTTTGTTTTCGACCAAGACAGTCAAAGGTAATCATGCATTTTAATAAGAAACTTATACACTTTTAAGTCTACTGCAAGGTTTTAAAAAAAGGTAAGAAAACTTATTAATTGATAGAAAATGAGTTTATTATCATAAATTTATCAAATTGCACAGTAAATTGCTCTTGTTAAGTTTAAAGTCAGATCTTTTATATCTTTTAATTACATCTAATATATTTAAATAAAATGTTATCTCTTTAATTTATTGAAAAGATAGCATGTTTTATTGTGTAATTTTATAATCAAATTTATCCAAGAAAGTTCTAAGATTAAAACTAAGAATGTTCTTAATTATGCAAAAAATGAATTTTATGAAAAATTACTTAGTGTACATTCTAAGAATAACTCAGAATACCAACTCGGATCAAAAATATATTGAACCTTGACATAATTAGGACAAGGCGGATCAAATTATATTTTGAGCTGAACTATTAGAACTTGGAAAAGGTATTTTTATCATTTGTTTCAATTTTTCGGAGTTGGTATGGGCACGAATATTCGGAATATGATATAAAGAATAGGATGGTTCATGAATCTTGTTTTATTTTAATTCGTAATATTTTAATTTTAATTGTCTGTTATAGTGTTATTCATTTGAGACAATTTAACTTATTTGAAACAGTTAAACGTGTATTAATTTATGTGGCTAAGATAGATATACTCAATAGTAAACTATATGACGCATCGTCTCAGAAGCGTTTTTATAAACAGGGGAAGTAGTTGATGCTCGTGTTGGTTGAATTATTGTGCTCTTGTCTGTATATAGCGATTGAGAAGTTACATGGTAATTACATTTAAATGTTTTCTCTTGTATTGCTATTAAATTGAATCGTGATGCCAAAAGGTTAATTTATTACGAATCCGTGAATGTTAGGCAAAGTGTGAGGTTAAAAACTCCTTAAAACCGATTTTACCCCCAGTGATTTTGCATCGACTGTTCCAATGCGGAGATCCCAGTTTAGTAAACGTTTGTGTGTTTGTTATGTACGTGTATGTCTTGCGCACTTGTTTTGTTGCTCATTGTTTGGAAATTGGTTTCCTGTCATAAAAAAGACTGCACTGTATAGTTCAGCTGAAGTTTCACTTGATGTGTATTGGTAAATATAACTGCAAATCATTTGGTTTAGATGACTATTTGATATCGTTACAACGTTGGTTTTTAATATTTGGAGTAAAAAACATTCGATTAACATGCAAATCATTTATTCTTGTATATAAAGTAACACCCTACTGCATAACAGTTGGCTATTGGGGGTGCTGGTATAAAGTTGATACTTCTGTTCTGGCAAGTCATATATATTACTTGTTGTGGACAAAATGAAAAAAATTGAAACACTCACCAAGAATCGTAGAATCGGTTTTTAAAAAATCGCTGAATAAAATTATCTGTATTCAACACTAACATTTAAGTCTCTTTACCTCTTGTGGAAAACAATTGCATATAGCTCGGAAAAAAATATATCAAATGTTTCCGGCTGCAGTTATAAGTCAATAGGTGATACCATTAAAACCATCAAATGTGTGGTTACCGTATAAGCCTGCAAAAAAAGGAATTGCACGATACACATTATATTTAAAAGGCAAAACAATATCTTGACTTTTCGGAAATATTCGACAAGATGATAAGTACATATATATAATTAGTCTTTCTTTATTTACAAAATTCTAAGAAGATCAGGTATGTTTTAATTCATGTTGATTTGCATACGTTGAATACAACCATGTGTCAATGTTTTGATTGTTTAAGGCTTTTTAAAAGTGGTTTACACATTTTACAATTTTTAGCTTTTGCAAGTCTTAAATGGTGTGGATATTGTAAGTAGTGTGGTCGACGTAGCGATAATGAAGACTGCATTGAAATAAATGTTCTGCGTTGATAGAGAGTATAACTATCTCAACGCATGTTAGCAATGAGTGACTGATAGTGTAACATCAGACTAGCATTTCCTTTCTGGAAAGTAAAACGGTAAATAAAAATGTAAAACAAAGGAAATGAAAATCTCTCACCATATCGTAGACTTATTTCAGTTCTTTTCTGCTTAACAATATCGCCAGACGTCAGTAGAGATATAAAAACAATGGATCAAGTGAGCATCTTTCGAATCATGTTTATGCACACCGGAAGTCATTCTGCTTGGATTTCCATTTTAATGACGTTTTATCTCGGTGTCCTAGAAACATAATATTCACGTTATTCAGTACACATTTCTATTTATTTTTAAAACGTATTACACCAAGAATAAAAGGTTATTCGTTCAATACTAATGAACACATTTTTGTTTAAATATAGAACTATGGAACATTGGATATTTTTCAAAATAAAACTTCTTCTTTTTCATAGACTTCTGAATACCTTATAAGGTGGAAAAGTAACATAATTGAAGTAAAACCTAAAATATGTGACACAGTGACACTAGCAGATATAATCTTTACCAACATTTATCTATAATAGTGTGTGTTGTAGCATTTTTTTTTAAGTTGTGTCACTGTACTGACTCGTATATTAAATAATTATATAATTTCGAAACATTCTTTTTCTTGTCTTAATTAACGCAAAGTAAGTCCGTCCACTTACTAAAAACGTGATGTATACTATTTACAAGGACCCAATTTAATATGAAATTTTTGTAAACCTCGATTAAAGTTATTCAGAAGAACTCAGGCAAACAAGCCAAAATGACATATTTGTGTTGAAAACATCATCGGGAGCAAAATAAACCAGTCAATACGAATGATTAATATCAATAGAAATTCCGAAGCTCGCTGTATTATTTATTCACTGTTTGATGTGCACTGGGAAATATACTGGAGGACATTCATGAAATTATAAGAGAAGATTACATGTAACATCGCTGTTAATGGGTGTATTTTTTCAATAGTGCAGTGTGTCTTGTTTCTGAAACAAAAAGAAACCTTTGCAATGACTATGTTTACATTGTCGGTTTCAGCCGTTGACAACCGAACACGATGTCGGACAGTTTCAAAAAAAGTAAAAGCAACTAGAATCGTTCGCACTCTTAATCGGCCTAATCACAAATACGTGTATTTACCTATCTAAGTGTCAGATTCATTTAAACTAGCATTATGTATGTATACGTAATCGACGTAAATAATTAAACTTTGCGGTATATGAATTGGTATATTGTTAATGACTTCCAATAATTAAGCAGGCTCTATTTTTTGTCAGGGCGGTCTTTATGACTCCGTGATATATGCACTTAAACGCTTTGAGTCAGAGTCACATTGGCGCCACTATGAATCTTGTGGACTTTAAAATAAACAACATTAACTTTATAAACTTTTAACGGTCGATTTCAACGTAGTATGAAGGCACGCGAGAAGAAAATAAAACAGCAGTAACAAGCGTGTGTGAGTCCGTAAGTATTATTATTGAAAACCTAGTTTGCGGTGCCCTTTTAAGTTATGTGGTTGTTGAAGACAAACACAATGTAATTAGCGAATTATTTATTTATTAGAGAATTACATAGGCTCAACCCCTCTCAAAACGATCCCTGTGGGATAAGTCAATGAATCGTGACGTGCTAAACAAGTATTACTCAGGACGTTAATGGGAAGCGGAAGACTACAACGAGCGAGGCCTGGTATGGGGAGATAACCCTGGGTTAGGGTAAAGGTTAGGGTAAGGGCTAGGGGTCGGGTTAGGGTTAGGTTAGGGTTTAGGCTAACCCAAACCCTAACCCGACCCCTAACCTAAACCCTCTAACCCCCCCATGCGCATTTGAAAACCAGGCCCCGCTCGTTGTAATTGTCCGCTTCCCAAATTGCCTTTGAAAAAAAATCTTATTTTTAAATCAACTGTCTCGGTTTCCGTGAAGAAATTATATACTACAATGCACACAAAGTTCCGCATACAGTCTTCAAAGAATGCAATATGAATTAAGGAGCAGTATAGGCTATATAATGTTTATAACTATGATATATAGTATAACAATATTAGTTTGCCCTTTACTTTTGTTCACTAAATATAGAATAAAACGGTTGATGTGAATAAATAGAGAGTGTAGACGGAAATATTTTGTATGAAGAAATGCATTTACAAATACATATACTTCTTGTATACTTAATGTATCAAATCTAATATTAAGTTATATAATACAAATTAAAATATATGAAGGTTGAAGAGGATTGTGTAAAGCTCAAAACCGGTTTGTAATTACTATATATAATTTTAAGAGAACAATTATCGTGAGTATGAGAAAATATGACAACACAATGATGAGACCGCCGTATACATTTATGTATGTATTATTTTTTCCAAAGCATGGATTTGTCAGTATTTGTTTGATTGCTTAAATTTATATTTGTATATGATAAAGTGTTTAATGTTTACAACGAAAGGATAAATAACATATGTTTCAATATATGCATTTAGCATGTAGGTCATATTGTATAATTTTAGATTAATCCATATCCATAACGAGAGCTTGTCACACAATTGACTAAAAGTACCCCTTGACGTCCCATGTCGGATTTTATAGAAAATTAATACTATACAAAGTTAAGGTTGTCCAATGGGCGTGGTCAGTTTTGACCCCTGGGGTATTATTTTTAAACACTTTGTACAGGACCAATGTTATATACAAAGTAGAACACTGTGGTTTTAGTGAAAACGATTTTTACATTTGTCTTTATATGTATGTATGTAAATATTTAGCTCCCGCAGTTTGGACTACCGGGACATGTTTTCGGTGTTACATGCCATATCTGCGGACCTAGTGTTTTATATAGCAAACAAGTTTTTTGCTAGACAAGTCTATAATAACCTTTTACCACCAGAGCAAGTGCATGTTTACCCTAACCGTTATTACCCCAGCGGCATAGTTAGAGAAAAATGGTACATGTTGCCCTTGTGTTTTATGAACTTTTTTTTATTGTGTTGATAGCATATATTAATAATCCTATAATTATGATAATAATAATAATAATAAAGTGCGTACATTTCATATATTCATTAACAAGCCTGCAATGTTGAACGTTTTCCGTTGAAACGTGTAGAAGGACGCCTTCTGTAAAGTTTGGCTCTACCAACTCTTGAGGGTATAATAACGACAATAACTGAATTGGAGCGTATGCCTTCATTATTATTCATTGAATTGTAACTAAATTGTATACCACACTGCACATATTTATATACATTAAACCGTTATGTATTAAGACGATTTGCGTATGTATAAGTCTAAATACATTGGCTGTTCTGTTCATTTCTGTTCTTCGTCCGTGGGATTTACATTTGTCTGTGAATGGATTGTTTCTCCTGTGTCGTTTGCATTCTTATTATGACAGCTAAGTCTGTTGATTATGAATGTTGTATCGAAAATGGTTTTGAGGTAATTCAAATAATGATAAATAGGCCGTGCCGTAGTGGATATGGTGTCCGCCTATCGACCGGGAGGTCATGGGTTCGATCCCTACTTTGGGAGCATTCGTAAGAACCCGAACCCGATAAACACCAAGTGCTACTTCTAGTCCCAGGCAACTGAATCGAGAGTGTTTAAAAAAAGCCCAAGGCTTTCGATGCATTCGAGCTAAAATAAATAGGTTTAAACTAAATAATGAAATTTGTTTGACAATTATATATTTATTAACGATGTGCCTATACTCTGTAAGTTTTATATATGAATTATCCATATACAATACTAGATATGACATGTGAATATACAATGAAAACCAAATCACATGCTTCTCGAAAGTACGAGGTGTAAAAGTATCAAATACATTGTGTTTAAAATACTAAAAATCACAAAAAGGATGTGTGTTTTATGTTTTGTGCTTGGGCAATCAGCAAAGGTTCGAAGTACTTGCTTTTATTCCATTTTGCTCATACTTATGAGTTTCTTGTTCATATTACTGCAGTATGTTCAGGTTATTATATGGATGATTGGCAATTTCAATATAAACAGTTCACCTTTGCGTCTTCATTTCCATTGTAATGTAATAATCGCGGCGATAATAATGCACACACAATGCTGTGCCATTTTAATCGATACTTCCTAGAGAAAACCCATTCAATATCACATTCGCAAGATGAAAGGGGTTTTATTATTTTATGACATGGAACTGTGATCATTCGAACATCATTTTGAAAGCTAACGACGCTGTGAAGACATGAACTTGTTAACAGACAGCTAATCGTACGATTATTCCATGACCTTTAGAATTTCATGTACTTTCTTCATATATCACCTATTTGTTCTCCGACAAAATACTTTATGGCATAATTAGATCGCATTTTGTGGAATCGAAATCATTTTGTGATGGAGATTGGCGTCGACAAACAATTTTGCGGCCTCATGTCAATGTGCACTTATCACTTTGTCAGATTTTATCTAATTTGGTTTTTAAACATTTAACGTTTGTGTCATAGCCAATGTCATGTGTTAAGAGTTATAGTAATCGTCTTATTCTTAACCCACCACTTATCCGTGTTTTTTTTTTAAATTCTTTGTTTGTGGGTGTGTTAAATGATTTCATTTTAATGTTTTGATAACGCAAACTATTGTTCTTACAAATTATATTCAATTTTGGTCCGACATACATAAATGCATCTCCTAAATATGTATTTCTTTGCAAATTATATAACTAAGCAAATTGAGTTCAAATATGGCCATGTCATAAAATGGAATTATATCTGACATAGTAATTTGATTTTCGGATTGATTCCATTTGTAAGAACACCATGACATGACATACCGGTATTTCCGGAAAAAAGCCACTTTATTAGTATCAGACTATTTGCAGATCATTCATTATATTTCCTGAGAAGAAGACGGGCGAAGCAACGGAAGCCGGTGTCTATTGATCATGCAGATATACTAATAGTCTTGCGGTAGTCGACACGGTATTGATAGACATGCGTGTTTACAAAGTGTATAGAAATTGTTCGTGCTATATTGAAGGAAATTAATTAACTTTATAACAAGCATTTTTAGTGTATATTTGTGGTTTATGAAGAACAGTGATATCGATCCAATGAAACGCATTAGTATACATTTGTAGTTTATGGAAAAAAATATATTGCCATAAGAAAATGTTCATTTGTATGGTATTTTTTCTTACATAATTATCAAAATTATGTGTACGTTATAACAAAGAATTGAAAGAATCATGTAGACAATGTATGCATATGAAGTGTGTGAAAGAAACGCAATGCATATACAAAAAAAAAAAATGTATTGCATTTTATTTCTCATGTGTAGTTGGTCCATAATCTGTGGCGCCTTTGGTATGGTACCAAAGTAAAAACACACTAGCCAAATGTATATATAATATAATATAATATAATATAATATAATATAATATAATATAATATAATATAATATAATATAATATAATATAATATAATATAATATAATATAATATAATATAATGTGATGTGATGTGATGTGATGTGATGTGATGCGATTTGATGTGATGTGATGTAATGTAATGTAATGTAATGTTATGTAATGCAATGTAATGTAATGTAATGAAATGTAATGTAATATAATATAATATAATATATTTCCAGCTCAAAATTATCCTTGATACTCACATAAAGTAATTGCACGGTTTATCATCCTTTCAAGGTGAACATTAAAGTTGTGTTTCAGAATCACAGAATCGCTTTTTTTTACAATCAATACGAACAAAACGAATGTCTCCGTGGGACTTATTCACAGATATTCGTTTATTTAAGGTACATTATTTCAATTATAAACAAAGAACTTTATAAGTTTTGAAAAATAAAAATAAAATGCTTATTCAATCGTGAACATATTTTTTTTATCAGGATTTTTACACTTGACCATTATAAGGCACTATCGCTTAGTCATTCCAGGCTTAAGCATTTTTACGCGTATTTCCACGTCATGCTAGTTATACACGTATTTTAGAAAATATCGGTAAAAGCGTTATAAATGCTTTATAATTGCTTGACCACAATGTATACTTTCTTTGAGATACGGCATTTTTTTTAACATTGTACTTTTTAACCTGTGATAAGTCTCTTTAAACCAATTCTCGAAAGTGGAAAAGACAATGTCGAAGATATCAAAATATTTCACTGCTATGCTGTTTTGTTTTCACTACTTTTGTGACATGTATTAAGCAACATTTTAGCAGGTTATAACCTTATATAGAATAATAACTTAAGTTACATTTCCGAAAGTGATATTCTTTTTAAACGTTAAACATTTTAAACCTCATAAATAATAAATGCATTTTAGGAGTGGGAAAAGTCAATTTAAGAGTATTACAAACTTTCATAACTACACCTTAATGTGGCGTGTTCTGAGAAAACTGTGCAAAATGCATGTGCGTAAAGTGTCATCCCAGATTAGCCTGTGCAGTCCGCACAGGCTAATCCGGGACGACACTTTCCGCCTAAACTGAATTTTCGCGAAGAAGAGACATCATTTAAACGAAAAATTGCATAAAAGCGGAAATTGTCGTCCCTGATTAGCCTGTGCGGACTGCACAGGCTAATCTGGGATGATAATTTACGCACAAGCATTTTTCCCAATTTTCTCAGAACACGACACAAATGCCTTGTATGGTTCCTTACATAAATAATAGTTGTAGAGTTGGGGTTTAACATGTTTGAGGCGTCTACATTTGTAATTTGCATTGGCAAACTTCGATGTCATACTTTTTTGCGTGTTATTGGCTGTTAAAACAGCAACACATAGTTCTCATAATTATACAAGATTTATTATTAATCATAAACATTATGTAAAGTGTTTTTAATATTGAAAATTAACTTATGGAACTCACATACACTTGCATAACCTTTCGTATGAACAACGATTTTTAATTGAGTGAACATCTGAGCAATGTTTACATGAACAACAAAAATAATACCCGTCTTTTGAAAACTATGATTATATATTTAAATGGTGACGTTAACATAGGCGGAGAAACATGTGGGACATTTAATACAATAAAGTTTATATTTCGTGTGGAACGGCTTTAGCATTTGTAATTTATCACTTTTATCTTGCGCAACACTAAATTGCGTTTCAAATATAGCCAATATAATATATTGATTAATATTGTAGTTGTCATCAAAATGTTCACGCATCCTTTGGTTATTTCTCCACTGATTATGTGGAACACTTACGATAGCCACGTCAACGTAATACGTATTAACCCGTGCAATAACGTCATCTTGTAAGTACTAACATTCAACGCAAAGTGCATAAAAAGTCATATTAAACATACTCAGTATTGTTTAAATTTAACTAACATTAACGACGTTATTTAAAACATGCTTAAATTTTTTTTAACTGGAAAAAGAAACCAATAATAGTCACGAACTTATTTTCCATAAACTTCCTCTCACAACTTTACTCCAAGCCGCATAAAATAACCCTTTCAATCATTAGTGTCCTATATGTGTGATCAACAATGCTCACGAATTCTCTAGTCGCAATTCGTTGTTATCTTTTAAACTGTAACCTTCGTCGACTTGCTCTCGATACCCGCTCAGATTTTAACAATCCAATCCTCCTTTAACCAACATTAAAACCAAGTTACACTTCGCTGTATTATATTCACACACGCGATTCGTTGTTATTCTTCAGAACAGTTTGCGACTTGTTCCTCTTCAATGAACTCGCGTTAACGAACGTCCGCTTTAACTTGCCGTTCGTGTTGAGTGACTATTTACACAGACAGGTGTCCGTCGAACCGTCCGACGACGTCGGCTTCTTCTCCGACACGTGGCTCCGGGAGTTAAGCTTCTCCGACGCGTGGCTCCGGGAGTTGAACGAGTTGCGGGAGCTTTTCTGCCGCCGCTGCCAGTTAGCGTCCACTAAATACTGCCTCTGTTGAATGTAAACTGGGTCCGGCCGGTGGCACAACCGGTACCAGGTCTTTCTGAGCTCCATCTGGACTTGTAATGGAAACATTTCTGTCTTTAATTTTAACCTAATAATTTAAACTCGATTTCATCGAAGGCCTATGTCTAATTGAAACACTATTGAGTCGATTTCCTAGGTAGAACCAGTACATGGTTTCTTTAGAAAGATCTACAGAAGGGTTCACAGTGGGAATCGAACCTTTGATCGCCCGGTCGCTAAGAGGATACCATATCAACTGCGCCCCGGCGACCTATTTCCATCTCTAGTGTGAGAGCGTTTTTACCAATATACTGTAAAGCTAAATAGAAAAATTATAGCACGCGTTTGCTAACATATTGAAAACATATGAAGTTTCATCTATACCTAAAATAATGTGTCACCGCTTCAAAATATACACTTGTTTCTTATCAATATACACCACAACAAAAATAGTACCGCGCATTCGGTATCAGCGATTATGTATTCGCGTGCTTCATACTAATATACTGTACAACTACACAGACAAAATGCTTCCCCGCACCCGGCACAAGATTGTTTTAGAGTTTCATGAGTTTCATGTGTGCCTAAAATGTTCCCCGCATAAACTTAACTTGTTTCTAACAATTTTTTTTTACAAAGAAACAATTCTACCACAAATTCGGTACAACGATCCATCTGTACCTTACATTATTTTAGTCACGCCATACGTATAGGAGATATGTGTTTCCGGTGTGAAAATATGTCATGCAATTTTCTGGTTATGGTGACTAGTCATATTTCTAACCTTATATTATAGTTCACATTTAGCATTTGTATTAATCAATATGTACGTATAAGCAACGAAAACACGCGTATACAATGAGAATTAACAAAGTAAATAGCCTTTTAAAGTTCATGTTAAGAGTACTAATTATTAATCCTTTGTGTAATGGTACTGTTTCTAAAATGAACACAATAAATACAAGTGTTGATATCTCAACTACTATTTTTAATATATTTGAAAAAAAAAGAATCATTGTATCCAAATGCTGAATCAACAATTGCTATCCTTGGGCATGCATTTGTTTGAAAACACTTTAAACACATTTTGAAATTTGATGTATGCACGTGTATTTTGTAAATCATTTACAATTTATGTCAAAGTTTTAAGTACTCATTATCCGTTTTTAATTACTTTAAAAAGGTATTCACTCAAATAATTACTTATCTAGAGCATTTACAATACCATCAATTCTACTACTTCTAGAGCTCACTATTACTTCTACTAATAGAACTAAAGCTGTTTATTTTGCTTCTTCTTTGTTTTTTGAAAAATTCCCAATATGGAAAGACTTACAACACAGAAAAACAACCATAACAAACCATAACATATATTAAATATGATACAAATGCTGAGCGGATGACATGCAATATCTAGCCTGAAACATTATAAGCTAGACTTACGACATTTAGAAGCTTAATTAGGATAAAAATAAGGTCTTTTGCTGTTTTATCGCTGACAGAAGATGACAAATGAATTGTACATTTACTATAAACATTAAAGCTATAAAGAAAATATTCCGCGAAAAAAATAGAAGCTGACATCTTGCAAGAATGAACTCAAAAAAAGGAAAACCTAAATGGCTTAACGAATAAGTATGTATAAGGCATACGGTTTCATGTCTTACGTGACATTGATTGCAGAGGAATAGATGTGGCTGGTTTGTCCAAGACTGCTTAGTTTAAAGTAAATTAATGACATATAATGGCATGGTTTAAAGTTAATTAATATGATCTCAAGGCCATTGGTCTAGTGACTTGTTTAATTAAATAGACCTGACCAAATATAAAAAGACCAACTTTATGATCCGAATATTGCTTATTACGAGTTGCGATTGACGTAAAATGTTGTAACGCATGCATTCTGTGCATTTTCCTTACAGTGTGGAAATGTGAATGTTTTAGGTCGTTGCACCCGCTGATTTTTTCAGAGAGTATTTTCCTCTTGAATAATTATTTCATATCGCTTTACAACTCTCACGCTTTGCATCGGATAAAAAAATAAAAACTTATGAGTTTCATTATTGGATTGATCTGATTATATTACCTCACCAATAATTGTAATGCAAGTTATGTCCTTTGATAAATAATATGACATGTTGTAATGAATCTTACGTTTTCGTCTCAGATCACAAAAACTAATGATCCAAATGTGATGGAACTATATATTTGTATTCATTCATGATGGATATAGGATTAGTGTCATTTCGTTCCGCAGCAATGATTTTTCAGTGAGCCGCCCTTTCATGTATTATAATAATTACACATAAGCTGATGAAGTTTGACGTTACCTAATCTGACTTTAAGAGATCAAGGGGATTGTTTAAAGATGACCGTTGTTTTGATAATTGGTTTATATCCTGTAACAAACGAAATGTAATGTGCGCATTATTATATATTTCTATATTAAATTGGTTTTACATTTAAACAAGTGATGTGTTGTGCTCCCCTTTTTATGCGGTTTTGACCCATATATTTGACCTTTGACCTTGAAGGATGACATTGACCTTGTGTATCTCATGAAGCTGCACATTTTGAGTGGTAAAAGTTCAAGGTCAAGGTCATCCTTCAATGTCAAGGTCATCCTTCAAGGTCAAAGGTCAAAAAACGAAATCAATGGAAGTAATAGCTTTAAAAAGGGAGATAATTTCTAAAGCTGCAAAAAGATATATCGAAATTTTATATATGAAACCATACAATTGAAGCATAATCAAAATGACATTTTATGGTCAAGCCAAGCACACAATGATACTTTTGGGCATACAAGTATCTTAGGTACTTTAAGGTTACCTGTGAAAATACAGTCACGGTAGTGGCTTATAATTATTTGCTACTAAAAAAAGAGATTTGTTAAAGAACAGTTATTTTCAAAGGGAAGTAATTCATATAATTATAAATCTCATATTATATATTTTCTTACCAATAATTTAAGTTCTTTTCACAGTTACTGTACAGATTTTGTATTTTGTTTATTTATAACTTAAATGATTGATTTGTCAAAGTTTTTTTTTTAATGATATAACTATCATTTCTTTCCTGTACTAATTTGTGAATGGTAGGTTTCATTACTTATCTGTGGACTTATGTCCATAGATACATGATGAACTATGGCTATAATCTCTTTGATTAAACCACAGGCCTTGGTAGTCAGCGATGTCTGCTTATGTCTGACTTGGTCATTTCTGACCGCCCCCCCGCCCCGTCCGTCCGAAAACTTTAACATTGGCCATAACTTTTGCAATATAGAAGAAAGCAACTTGATGTTTGGCATGCATGTGTATCTCATGGAGATGCACATTTTGAGTGCTGAAAGGTTAAGGTCATCCTTCAAGGTCAAAAAAACAAAACAAGTGAATTAATAAGCTTTAATGGGAGATGATTTCTATACCTGCCAAATGATAAATAAAAATAGTATATCAAAGCGGCACAGTAGGTGGCATTGTGTTTCTGACGAACACATCTCTTGCTTATATAGATATCGTCAAATATATTTATCGATGGAGTGTCTCGATATTGTGGTAAATAGATTATTAACAAACACCAATGGAAACATTGATATTAAAATATTTGATTACTGAATTTCTTTTTATTTAACGTTTTGAGACTTGGCTGGACGCTTGATAATACTCTTTGCCGTATGTGTAACCGGAATATAACGGGTGCTGAATATATAATATTTAATTTGTTTTACGAAGTATTTTATGGTACAGAATATGTAAATACTATACCTGAAATGAGTTGAAGAACATTTCTATATATAATTTGACTACTTCTGCGGCGGTGTTCACATTTTCGTTCACGCCCATGAATTCAATGTAATGAACACCAAACAGAGGTATCATTATCAACGAAGCCTTTGCTTAACGCCTGAAACAGAGACAAAAAGGCCAAGGCATATGTAAATACATATACGCCTATCACAGGAAATAGTTCGTTTGCGTTGAAAAAGATATGAAAATGCGTTGAAGCTTATCACATAAGTTTATTTAGATGGAGTGCATGTGTGATGTAATTCTCTATTTTTGCATGCTCTGCTACAATTTAAACGAAAAGGACAAGTATTCTTAAACGTGTCTTATTGTTATATATCGTAAGTGTCTTCATGTTCGCACATACCGATATCTGTTTCGCCGTGCGGATGATGTGCTTAGCTTATGAAGCTTGTAAAACAACGCCCGTAAAATGTTGATGAAAAAGATGACATTTATCTGAAACGAAATCCATTCACTTTTTGTATAGCTTTTATATCAATAACAACATTCGATGAAACTGATGTTTACCAGAAAACAATATTTGTAATGACCTGATAACTGATATTATTTCGCAAAAAATATAAATAGTTCTTATCAAGTAGCGGTATCTTATTTGATATGTTGTTTTCGAATAGTAGAGGACAATTCATTAAATATGATTTGCTAACATTTTGGGGAAGTTTTTTGTTACATTATATAAATCAAAGTATATCATCTAGTACTGGGCATTTTTATAAAATACATTTTAAACCTGGTTCTCGGTATTCAGTTAATAATTTCACGTCTAAAAAAATCGTTTTCGTGACGAAAAGAATCTTCAAAAGTAATCTGGTGGAAAACATCTTAAATACAAGCATGCAACTACAATTATATGACATTAACAGTCATTCTGTCCTGGTATTCTTGTTTACAAATAGGGGATTGCTAGACAGTTAATCAACAATATCAAAAGAACTAATTTCAAAACACATCATCTTTGTTGACACAAAACGCGACTTATAGGGGACGTTTGTCATATTCATTAAGTGGTAACACAAACTATACGCACCACAATGCTGAGCCAAATTCGTCCCTTTATTATCCAGAAATATCCTTGAGTTGGATTCGTATTCCAACTTCTGCAAAAAAGTGGGAAAATATTAATAGTTACAGGGTTAGTTACTGACCCGATACTGGATATACGGTTCTGTGGAAAACCATATCGGGGCTCGACCTTCGGTCTCGCCCCGATATGGTTTTCCACAGAACCGTACATCCCGTATCGGGTTAGTAACTAAGCCTGTAACGATTATATCACGCCAACTACTTTCCATCTCATAAAATTAACACTGCAACACATTAACCCAGTAATTCAGTAGACAATCCAAATGCGCTGTTGAATCGACGATTACGGGCGGCCATTTTGAATGTTTCTACTGCCCCATATAGTCTACTGACACCATATAGAATATATGGGGTCAGCATGTGACGTCAAACAGCCGATGAGAGAAGAGTATTTTGTAGATGGCGTGATATAAATATATACATGAAAACCTAATTGCATTTATAAAAAATAAAATATTCAAGAAAAGTGTGATATTCTATACACTGTAAATATATAGGTAAACTGTTGTTTGTTCAGACACTAACTTGTATTCCTTATTTTACACTTCTATGGGTTGTTTGCAGTTTGAAGTTAAATATATTCATTATCGAAATGTCATTGAGCAACAACATATCCGTCCGCCATTTTGGTTTGGTAAGCGAACTAGCTCCATAGTGAGTTAACTATCGATTTGTCCTAATATATATTATATTATATTTAATTAATTAAGCATCTATCCATTTGATCATGTTTTGTTTATTTGTTATAGTTTTGGAGCGGTGTCATGGCCATGGCACTAATATCAAACACGTGATTTGATATACAAAGAGAACCGACCGTTCAGTTAGAAGACGTTTGACTCAATTCAAAGAACTTTTGTGATTCTTAAAATAAAATTATATCTTATTGATATTTCGTATTGTGATAGGAGAATTTCTAACCTTCACAACTGACCATAAGATTATTAATGAGTGTTAAAGGCGAGACCACTTCAACTCAAAATTTTCAAAAAATCACTATGTATCAACAGGTGTTCAATATATCAGTTTTATTTGTTTTTTAAACACACAATAGTAAACAAAGCATTAATGTATTAATAAGCAATATAACATATAGAAAGAAGTTACACATTTAATTAAACGTCATTTTTTTATCGCATCACTATTATTTTGTATGTCCGTCCCCAGCTCAGAATACTGCTAAAATCCATATTATCGTCCTAGTCAGCAACTGTTATGTACCTATGTAATATTGAACTGGTCAATACTCATATATATTTATATATATATTACATTGTTGTTTTCAATTTATTATTTTATAAGATCTAATTACTTTTATATTATTCATAGTAAAGTTTGTTCAACAAAAAAAACGATTTAATAAGCAACTTTGATTTCTAGCGATACTTGCACAATTTGTTTGTTTTCTTACTTTAACACAATTTAATCAATGTTAAGGTAAGTTATACGAAACAGAAAAGTTAATATATGATTATGATGGTGAAGTTTTTCTTATCACAATTCAAAATTTCCATAAAAAATTACCATATTCATATCCAAAAATTAAAATTATATTGTCATTGATGTGTTATAAGTTTTGTTCAGTGCAAACGATTCAAAGAGCTGATATACTACATTCATTTATCATATGCTCACTTTTCGAATCATAATCTCACACGTGGGAGAGCGTCAGAAACATGACACGTTGAAACAACGAATAATAAACAACCATGTTCTCAAAACCTAGATTTGATTTATAAAAAAATCTGTATATGCTGATTGTACCATATGACATAAAGGCGTCAATTTAGCTGGGATATTAAGGACAATCTTTGCACAACGGTAGAAAAGGGTGCCAACAAAGTATGGCGAAAGGTTTCCTGCATTGTAAGACCAAATTGTTATGTCATTAAATTACGTTATTTATTACCGGTCTCAGAACATTAACGGTCACAAAAGAAGTAAATAATATTACATAAGAATGCACCATTACTTGATATGTTCTAGACATATAAAGTTATGCCTCTGAATGCAGCTAATGGAAGTAAATGGTGTTGTTCATCTGGCGGCGGAAGAGACATAAAGAAGGCGGAAACAAATCACAACTGATTAAACATTATATCTTTGAAAAAGGTACTAAGACTATTTTCCGGTTTCACCACAGAAATAATCATATGCTTTTTCTATGTATTGTATTAAACAGATAAGAACGTGATGAGTTTATTGAACGATGCTACTTATTCGGTGATAATATTAAGACATATTGAACTAAGCTTAATACTTTTGAAATTTATTTTTTCCGTTACAGTTTCATTCATTTATTTATACACAATAATGCGTAAAAAAAGAAAATACCTTTTTTGGTATTTTGATGGTAATAAAGAAGAATTTCATAGGTGTATTATACTTGGATTTTCATGTCACATCCATTTCAGCATATATATACAAGTGCAGGTACAAGCAACAACACAATCAGTACAGTAGAGAACAAAAGTGTGCGAAGGACGTGCACCATTGAACTATGTTGATGTTCTCAATATATTTGCATCCTCATGTTTATAGATAATACATTCTGAAAAATCGCCGATTACACTTTTTGGCTACATATACTATTACAAGTACATACTGGAAAAGCTGCATAGCTATCATTGTTTGTTTGCTCTGAAGTCCGTAAAAGTCGTTAGGCGATATGATAAAATAATATATATATATATTTCTTTAACCCATGGTTCCCAACGATATTGCGCCGATGTGTTACACATTTATCACAGCTTTTATTTTCTCAGGTAATGGTTTTTTTTATGATGACTTACGGCGAAATGAATGTATATTGAAGAGCGTTGAAACATTAAATTTCGATTTCAGGTTTAAACGGCGTCGTTAGTGAATGAATTGAATCTAGGTCTTCTTCAGTTAAATATTCAGATGCAAATTAATTACTTGATGACAGGTTCAGAGAAAACTGGGAAGCGCTTCGTTGTTTGTACTAAAAGCGTTGAAATCGATATCTTTGAAAGTGGTTGAAGGCTCTCGCAAAAATGTGTAGTATTTCTCTGGAAGTAACCGTGACGTTTGTTTGGAGACTAAAAAAATTGAGTTACAATATAACTAGTATGTTCCGACAGTTTCTGGTTGTAGTATAAAACATAATGCCGCCAATTTAATGTTAACTGAGAGTATCAGCGGCAGTGAAAACCCATTAGTAATGTTATTTCGAGAGAGTTAATAGCCTTAACTACTTTTCTTTGGAACGGTTCAAAGGCATTGCAACTGATATCTGCAATTTATACGCTCCAACTGCCATTATAGTTAGTAAACAAGGTTGACTGTAAGTTAAAGAAGTGCACATAGATTAGTAGTTAGCATGTCAACATATATTTGTTAATAAATTAAATTGAAGTAGGAAAAATAATAACAATATGATTTTGCTTTTGCTATACATCTAACGATCAATCTAATCTTTCTACGCATTCGGCCTTTTGATATAAAAACAACTTCGCAGACTATTTAACATTTCACTAGATCCATTTCATTTCTAATAAAATAAAATATACCATTGTCATGAGAAACCTAATTGAGAAAAAAAACGATTGGGTTAGGATTGATTCTTGAGTTGAAGACATTTAATGACGGTTAATACAAAACAAGTTTGTTAAGTACAATGATGTTGTTTATGCATTATAAGCCTTGATATATTTTATAAATCAATGTACTTACATCACATTTTCTAGAACTAAACGCACTACAACCCATGGGAGTATACTGAGCAAAGGTTTTCCTGAACATACAAATACGTTTATAACGTAATACGTGTTTATAAATAATTCATCTTATAAACAAATATGAAATGCACGTGTTTTCTGTTGGGCATATACATTTTTTTTGCAATAGATTATTCTTTGCTTGTTGTTTGGTATTTCCCGATAGACGAACATACGATCCAGTACAAAAAGTTGCCCACAAAATATGGCGAAACTACTCATTTATTATACAAGACATTCATCTCGGCCTTTTTCCTGACACTATTTGAAACCTTCGTATACAAGTATTCCCGTGGGAAATAAATGATCAAGCTACTGACAAAGCTATCGGTTTGTTGATGTAATTCTATTAGCATAACATCTAAATATTCAGTTTTTCCAACGTGTCTGGTAAAAGCCGCTATCCTTGACAATCTTGTATGGAATCTTTTTAATAATATGCCAGATATCAAGAGCTACACAATACATTCAAATTAAAATTACATATGTCAATGTAAAGAAGTAAAACTCCAGAAGCACCAGCAGTATTGTATTCCTATTACACTCACGTTCGTGGTCCTTTATTTATGGCAAGTGACCAATTGCCAAAACAGTACAGTACGGCACAATACAAAAACAACATACAACACATAGTAGAAAAAAGCTGGGGTCACCGCCTTGGAACGCTCAATGCTAAGCACTGGGGGTTTAAACCGGTTAAAGAGCGCTCAACCTCACACTTGGCCCAGCAATATTGGATTCGTTTAATTGTTTTATAAATCAATTTCTTAAGATTAAGTATCTTGACTTTTATTGTCGTTTTTTTAAATATAAAACAGATTGGTTGGAAATTGTAAGTATAATTATGATTTCTGGTGGGGAAATTGAGCGGATTTAACTATCTACTCACGCCATCCGAGCACGTAGTACCACTTAACGTTACCCCGCTCGGAGAAGACGGACACATTAACGAGGGTATGTAGATATAGGCCTTCCACCAGGATCCACATGTAGTTCGCGGAAAGAACGTAGTGGAATAGAGCATAAGTAACTTGCATTCCAAATGCTGGAAAAAACACGCAAATAAGAATGTGTAATGTTTTCTCTTACCACAAGACAGATGCAAACAATCAAGAAAAGCCTCCTAACATCACCCCGCTTAAAAATGGAAACATTCCAAAATGAAACGAAAGAAAACAAAGACGACTAGGTAACGGAGGCAAAGTTCTGCTTAATATTTAATATTCGATTCGTTTAAGTATTATTATAACCGAACACATTTTTAAAAAGTGTAGCTTATATTGGAGCAAAAGATGTAGAGTTTAATGTGTGTCCATTATTTAAGTTCAGGATTAGTAATGTAGCACGAGTGTGACAGACATGGTTATGATTATAATTAAAATGCCAAAGAAGCCGATGTCATGTGTGTTTAATAGCATCGTCAAAATGTCAAAATGTTTGCACAACAAATCTTGTCACTTAATGTTATTACGAAAGTTATCAAACAACAATAAAGACCGAATGAGATACGTTTTTCAGTATGCGTGTTTAACTAGATTGCATTATCAATGTCGAGGATATTTTTATTCAAAGGTCTTATCCTACTTTCTTTGACCCTCCCCCAATCTAGGTAATTATACATATGTCTTTTATAATAAATTCACTGAAGTACAGCCACATTTATATTAGTGATTGCTCATTCAGCATAGAAAATCTGATCACAGACAAAGATAAAACATGTATTGGCAGCCGAATACATATTCCTCAAACTAGGCCTTTAAAAAGCAATGACAATTTATTCAAAATGCATTGCAATTTACGAAATAATAATACTGTGATGTTTTACGAATTTAAGAACCCTTGTTAGTTATTGGCGGTTATCATTAATTGATCACTTTAGTACAGATGTTATACGACCGAATACTTAAGCTCTAGCAATATTATCGCAATGTGTAACTTTTTGTTTTGTGAACAAAAATCGAAAGTAGGGTTTCCTTTTAGAGACGAAAGCGGGACAAACTTCTTTTATTTCCATAATATCTGTTGCCTTCATGTTTGTCTTTCAACAATATACCTGCATTTAAGTATCGTTCCATTTATTGTAATAAAGTAAACAACCATTTTTATTTTTTACACTGCTTGTTGAAGTTGATTACCTTCAACGAATTCCGCGGATAATTATGTACGCTGTATAAATACTCTAAATGCTTTGCAAGAACCATTTAAAGATTTTATCAAGTGTAGATATTAATAATGTTGTATCGATTCGAGTTTGACTTAATGACATGATTAGGAATGTGCAACCTTCCGCCAAAAAGAGCCTTTTTTGATGAGTATGATTTATTTTGGTAATTCTGCACATGGGACTGTTTAATGAATCCACACACTGCTACCTTATTTACCTTCTGGACTCACGAAAGTAAGGAAGACTTTAGAACTATAGCCACAAATTCGAGCAATATATGTTTTCCTGAAAGATATTCAATTTTCATCGCGTGTGAAAAGCGCGTTCACCAACCACTGCCCTTACGTGAAATTCTAATTTTCTGATTAATTAAATTTGATGCAATTGGTGATTCGTATTATTTCAGAAAGCAGCTCACTACCCCATGTGTTAACCAAGATTCGTTTCATTCATCTGGTTAGAGTTATTTGAATAATAACTACAAAAGTCAACTTTGTCAAGAACATTTTTATTACAATTCTTAAATGTGTTACAAAACGTTAACACAATTTGATATTCTATTGTTGAACAATACAATATATGAGAGGAACAATACAAAAAGATAAATGGAATTTATTGGCCAAATGGCGGAATATAATTTACACCAGACTAGCACTAGAGTTAATAAAACCTCAGCTATAGACTAGCACTACAACTGAGGCATGTCGCGGAGGCGACCGGAAGTACTGCCCTAAAGATAACCCCCAACCCAGTTGCACTATAAATTTAGCTACTCGTTTATGCAATAATCGCCATCAGATAATGCATCGCCATCAGATAATGCACCGCATTTTATGCTACTTTGCAAGAGCTCCGCAACGGGCTCACATTTATTTATGCTATTCTTTTTTCAACAAACACCTGACTGGTTCGGAAATATATATCATTATATACGCACAATTGCTAAGGCCAACGCAACCGGCCAACTAAATTCTAGGTACGCCGTACCTGCTAGTTATTTATGCAATTCCTATTTTAACGAACACCTGACTGGTTCGGAAATATATATCATTATACAAGCGCAATTGCTAATGCCAACGCAACCGGCCAACTAATTTCTAGGTACGCTGTACCTGCGAGTGCCTGTTTAAGTAGCAGAAACATTAAAAAACACTGAATAACACGTTGTTCCCAATTATATCCATTCACCGAAGTCGTGTCCCAGCGACATCCTGGATATTGACCTACTTCTGGACGATGGCGATGTATCCATGCCATGGCGCTGCCGCTATGAACTGTTGGAGGCCCTACGAATAAACCGACGTCTTTCCCACGAGTCGTGTACAGTTAATAAACGTAAGCCGAACGTGTGCCGTGGTTGCTCGCAACAGATTGACAGCCATTCTGTAAAAGATATCTCGGCAGTACATTTGAACATAACACAAAAGGATAAACATAATTAACAGCAATCTATTTGGGCGGGTGGGTGGGTTGTTTCAGCGAAAGCTATTTCGAAAAGAACGAGGTAAGATGGGCCTCGGGTTTATATACCTATTAGTGACGTCAGAAAGTCACTATTGAACTCGATTTCCTCATGGATTATTATCGTCTGCTAGTATCTTATAATTGATACGAGATTTAAACCTATCTTTACCGAAGACATGTTTTCGCTACTTCAAATAAATGAAATTAATTTTTATAGAAATTAATTTTTATTATATTTGTTTATTGTCGGTGTTATATTGTATGTTAATGCAAGGACTTCTTTCATTGTTTACAAACTAGTGATTACAATTTCTCGATAGCCAACGTTTTGCAAACTGTGTCAGGGTACTGTGACAATGTCATTATTAAATTATAATTAAATATAAACTTCCGGAAACGTCGTAACGATCTGTTATTGTCAAACAATTGTCAAATAAAGCGTCTTAATTAAATTATTTGGGGAATAAATTTCAAATAAATGTCAAGACTGTCTGGCTGTAGATAAGTTGCTTAACTGAAATAAAGATTTAATGCGTTGTTGAAACGTTTTTGTCGAAATGCTCGTCAATACATTCGTTTGTTCCAATGGTTGCATAGTACTTATATTTTTCATAATATAAATACATATGCAATTATAAAATTCAATGTTTGAAATATATGTGAATACTAAGGGTATAATATATTCAAAAACCGAATAAATGGAATTCCAATCCTTAAGTATTTATCTATAGCAATACAGTATAAATGTTTTTTATGCATGCATTTTTTATTGCAATTATAGGTTATTTAGTATTACTCCGGATATATTCATGAGGTATGTTCGTATTACGTATTAAGTGAATGTTTTCACTTTTCGTTTCGTTATTAAATGCATTAACTCGTATTTTGCAAAATGGACATTATTCTAAAAAGTCCTTCAATTAAGACAAATATATTATAAGAATACAAACAGACAGAATTAGTTTTAGATAATTGTAATTCAATGTTTGTGTTAATGAAGTTTTCATAATGCATAGTTATACCAGACGTTGGAAAAATTAATGTTAAGTGATATTTGGTTACCCTTATTTCATTTGCATATTAACTTATCTATGATTTTGAACTATTTATTTAAGCCAAACGTCTCCTTATATTCGAAAGGTCAGCAATCAAAACTGACAAGGCAAGATGAGTATTTTTTTTTTACTTTGATTCTTTGTTCATGATGCGATTTTGCACTCCTGCTCAAATGAACTATTATAACGATGTTTTACTTATCAGACAATGTATCAATCGCAACACGAGTATGTACAATTAAGCAAAGTGGCTCCTTCAAGTATGTCGACATTATATGCAAAATTTTATATAACATCACGACAAAACCCATTTTAAAGCATATATGTCGCCACCTAGGTTGATAACTTTTATTTGTCGGAAATGTTTTACTTCCAGCATATATCTGTTGTCAAATTCAGTAAAAACATAAATGATGGATGAAGTTATGTATAAATTGCAGCAGATACATATCGTCACATGCATCAAAACAGAAATTGTGGATGACGTTGTTTTCGTTATAAATACACCTACTCTGTTCATTGACTGAACATTGATATAATCGGACTTTTCCGAAACAAGCAGTGGTTATCTCAATGGTTAAACGTTTTTTTCAATTAGAGTGAATAAAACTGTAATTTGAAAAAAGGGCCCAAAATGAAACTGCTACAGTAATTTATACGACTATTTATGGTTACTATACTTATAAAGCACTGTCGACTCGCGGTGCTCTTTTTTTCTTAACTTAACTCACATGATGTCAACGATTAAAAACTAACTCAATACTATCCCTTAAATTATTTCTTGTGTACGTTAAACATTCCGAAAGTTTTGTTACGTTATTAAGTTTTAAAAGGTTCAATATGGATAACAAATGTTGTTATAAATACAACATACAAATAAGAATGAACGATTTATTTTTACTTTTTTAACGAAGCATTTTTTTAAGAAGAACATCTGCCACACAATACACAAAGCATGTTTTCTAGAGAAAGAAACCATGAATCTTCCCTTGTGACAGTTTAGCTATTATGATGACAAATGGCGCGTACACATCAATTGCAGATGGCGTCAAAGCCGTTGGTTGTCAGTAAATAAGAATACAGAGTAAATAAGTATATACGTTATGCCTTCCATAATGACATACGGCACATGTTCTTGGAATTTTGATATTTGTGTCTGGTAAACACTATAAGAGGAAAAGTCTTTAAAGAAAACCTTCCCATGTAAGATTGTTAATTGTGAATCTCATATTGGAGATAGATGGTCATGGCCATGCCAGTAACATGTTATTATCGAGCCTGACAATGAACAGGAAAAAACACACAAACAAGCACGTATTTTCTTAGAATGAATCATATAGTGATTACTTAGAAGTAACATGAGTACTCTCATTGTATTATTTTTTATAAAACTGTCAGAACGTTGTTAGCAATTAACTTAAAGCCACACACCTTGAAATGAAGTACATGTTAATCAATTCATAAAGATGCAATTTGAAAGTGTGCATAATTTTCATTAAATCTATAGCCTAGTAAGCAAGTTATTTCTTATTTTTCAACCGGGAATTACCGCTTTGAAACCGAAAGTAGGATTTCTAAACGTGTGCGTCCATTTCGACAAACGCGATTATTTTTAAGTTTTAAAGCTTAAAAAGACGGATTTCTACCTTGTAACCACCAGATATATTCTAATTGACATGGATAAAATTAAATCTATAGCCTAGTTAGCAAGTAATTTATTATTTTTCAAACAGTTCCGCTTTTAAAACCGAAAGTTGGATTTCTAGACGTATACGTCCATTTCGACAAACGCGATTATTTTTAAGTTTTAAAGCGCAAAAAAGACGGATTTCTACCTTGTAACCACCAGAATATTCCAATTGGCATAGATAAAACATGTTTCTGATTTATATTTATATTTACTATGCAAAATAGGGTGTGTGGCTTTAACCCTTTGAGTGCTGGAACCGGATTTTGAAGGCCTTTGCAAACAGTTTGGATCCAGATGAGACACCACAGAACGTGGCGTCTCATCAGGATCCAAACTGTTTGCTATTCTGATAGTGGTCTTAGAAAAAAAATCGAATAAATGCTAATTTTAGAAATTCAGCAGACGACATTTTAGCAGACTACAAATTTCCCAGCATGCAAAGGGTTAAAAATACATTGACCTAATCATGTCACAATTTATCGAAATAAATATTCGGTTAAATTTATAGCCTCATTATTTTTTAAAAATAACATAAATGTCTTTCAAATAAAATATAATTCTTCAATTACTGTTGATTTTGATAAGAAATGTTATTCAATTAATTTATTTAATTTAACTACATCACCAGCCTTTTTGCAATTCTTATTACAAAGCGTTTGATAACGAATTACTGTCCATCTCTTCTTGTTATTTTGTCATGTCTTTAAAAAAGACCAGATATATTTTTACATATTGTGACTAAAATGGACGTTCTTAAACGGGGTTTAATTCATAATTTATTGCTTTAACTGTTACATGCCGACGAAATTATGTATATTTATTTTGTGCAAATTAATGCTTATGTTCCCCTCAATCCGTGTCGTCATAAAATTGTTTGCTTAATAGTTTTTGTGATGATTCTTAAAGCATTCCAGAAAATATATACTACACGCTATTTATAGATAATTTTCATGCAATACACATTTTATATTCTAAGTATCGCGCAATAAATAGGGCATTTATTCAAATTCAAAGGCGACGACTGTAATAAACTCCGCCATATTGTTATGAAATATTTACACACTACGTTAGAAGAAAGATGGTAAATGATCATGCAAATGAAACTGTTCGGTGAGCAATAAGTGACACTTTTGTGATGAAAATGTTAAAAAAGGTTTTGCGTAGCTGTTTACTGCCACTTCAACCTAAGTAGACTATGGGCACAATAAATTAATTGTGTGGCTCGAACATTGAAGAATAGTTGTTGGCATATATATATAACGACAATAAAATATCTTAGAATAATCGTGTACATTTGTATAGCTATTATTCGAAGTTTGAGATAGACGATTTTTACTCAGTTATACGTATATCCTTCATATACACTTCATTACGCTATACATTTATAACCAAGTTAAATATTCTGCGGAATGTCATTTGCCGATTGTCTAATAATGCGATTAGGACCACAAAAAGCCTAAAAGATTTAACACTGTAGTAGTACAGGATGTTTTATTTGGAATGGCAAGTGCACGGACCGCATCTAATTATACATTGAAGTGGCACATAACTCAATATAAATGGTATTAATAATCACCACAATTCATTCATAAGCCTATGTGCATACCGCGTACGGATATTTTCATGACATTATGTGTGCGACCGTTCCCTTTTCTTCTGGTTCAAGTTAGGCGATTCAAAGATACACACATATGTAAGTGCATGTAGTACGGATCGCCATTTAAATCTGCTAAGCTTGCTTTGGCAAAGGTCAATCGAACGCTTAATGACGAAACATTGTTTATTACACCATATACCTACCACGCGGTTCTTTCTGAAGATAATCTCATTATTCGCCGTGGTTTCGAGGTCAAAAGGGAACCCAAGTCCCTTAACCCACAGAATGTCTTTCAGAAATGTAAGGATCGCCCGCAGAACGAACGAGATGAACACGTTTAGATGGACCGTGTTGCGAGGACATTGAAGACGTCTGTAAATATAGAAGAAGTGTTGGTCATTTTCAGATAACTGATGTGATTTTTTAATCCGGTTAAATCCCCCAAATTCATTTAATTGAAACCGTTCCAAGACGGTGAGCACAGCTTGATTCATGTGTATGTTAAGTGTTGTTATGTATTATGTTATTGTAAATATATAAGGTCAATTGCTTTTATTAAAAAAAGGTAAGTTCAAGATGATAATATTTGTTTTCTTTTGATATTGTATCTGAATTTTATTATACCCCATTACGGGTAATGGGGGCTATATAGGAGCCACTTTGTCGGTCGGTTGGTCGGTCGGTCGGTCTGTCGGTCGGTCTGTAGGTCGGTCTGTCTGTCCCGAAAATTAGCTTGTCCGGGCCATAACTATGTCGTTTATTGAGGGATTTCAAAATCATTTGGCACATTTCTTATCATCATTGGACGGTGTGTCGCGCGAAAGAATTACGTGGATATCTCAAAGGTCAAGGTCACACTTTATGGTTAAAGGTAAAAAATGGCTATAAATGAGCTTGGCCGGACAATAACTATGTCGTTCATTGTGAGATTTCTAAATCATTTGGCACATTTTTTCTCCATCATTAGACAGTGTGTCGTGCGAATGAATTATGTCGATATCTCCAAGGTCAAGGTCACACTTTGATGTCAAAGGTCAAAAATGGCCATAAATAAGCTTGTCCGGGCCATAACTCTTGTTTATTGAGAGATTTCAAAATCATTTGGCACATTTGTTCGCCATCATTGGACGGTGTGTCGCGCGAAAGAATTACGTCAATATCTCCAAGGTCAAGGTCACACTTTAAGGTCAAAGGTAAAAAATCGCCATAAATGAGCTTGTCCGGGCAGTATCTATGTCGTTCAATGTGAGATTTCAAAATCATTTGGCACATTTGTTCACCATCATTGGACGGTGTGTCATGCGAAAGGATTATGTCGATATCCTCAAGGCCAATGTCACACTTTGAGTTCAAACGTCAAAAATGGCCATAAATGAGCTTGTCCGGGCTGTATCTATGTCGTTCAATGTGAGATTTTAAAATCATTTGGCTCATTTGTTTACCATCATTAGACGGTGTGTCGCTCGAAAGAATTATGTCGATATCTCCAAGGTCAAGGTCACACTTTAAGGTCAAAGGTCTAAAATGGCCATAAATGATAATGGCATAATAATTCTTAAAAATCACCATAAATTAACTTCTCTTTTTTGTGAAGAAATATTCTGTGTCAATATAGCGTATGGGGGTGTACGTCACTTCTGTGACAAAGTTCTAGTTATTTCTGTATTCAAGTGATATTTGAGTTGGGTGTACCTTTCCATTACATTTCTTCAAGCTAAAGCACATTTTGTCGCATTTTAACGCGAAGGTTTGTCGTAGGCTTATACTTTTTTCATTTATTTAGATGTTTCTTATTTGAGAATTTCACTCACAATAACATTTAGGTACTGTCTTTTTAAATTAACTAGGGATAATATTTGTCATTTGAGACATAACAATTAAACCGATTCCTACTTGAAATAGATCATAATAAAGACGGCCAGAAGCAGGCAGCAAAAGGAAATCACATACCCTGTAGTGGACATCACACGAATGTAGGTTATGTGAACCTGGAACAAAATACACGTATAATCCTTATCATGCCAAATGTTCACACCAATATGTGCACGTATATATTGTATTATCAGATCCATTTGATATCCTCTTGAGCCCCATTATCAAAAAAATCAAACGTCTTCGTAATCAAGTACGGAGAAGCTCCTAATTTATGTAAGTTACCGATAGCCTAAAACACGAAATCACAAATACCTATAAATTAGGGTTATAGCATTCAAAAAGTCAATGCAAATAATGAGACACTCAAATGAGTTTGTAGACCAACATAATGTGAGATCAGAACTGATCACAATGTTATTCAAAATGAACCTCATAAAACATGAAAATTGCAATTTAAGCATTAATGACATAAGCAAAATATGGAAGAATTATATATAATTATATATATTTAGCTTTATTATTGAATATATACAAAGTTATTATCAGGAGCGAAATTCTTGTTAACCTTCGTTAGTCTTTTATGTAAGACAAGTTAAAACTTGATTATATAATTCATGACGCTAGATAAAACACGACATTAAACAGTAAAAGTACTTCAAGCCGGATCACCGCATTTTAAAAGTAAATGCAAAGCAATCGGTTTTATGGCTAGCCTAAACGTATATTTAGCCCATAAATAATCGTTTTACCTATCATATCCTTTGGCATTTAAAACCGATTTGATAGCTAGCCTAATTCCACACTTAGCCTAGAATCAATCGTAAGATCTGTCATATCTTGAATTATTTTCTTAGCCAGAGCAAGATCTACACATATCTAGTAATGTAATTAGTCCTATTAATTAGCTGTTAACAACAAAGTTGCTACATTTAAGTTGGCATTCATATAAATATTGGGCACGTTCACTTTAATATCATATAGGTCGTACTACAATACGTTCCTTGCAATATTTCTGAAGATTGAACACATTTATATTTCGATATATGTGCGATTCACAATATCGGTCGGTACATTTATGTATAATAAAGATTTTTCCATCATTGTCAACTGAAGTTGATTCATTTTTTATTCACGTGCTATTGGAAAATAAGGCCCGTCTTACCATTGCATTTACAACCATTACTATGACTATTACTGTAACTGACGTATTTTCTGAAGCAAAAATATATTGCTCTTACTATTTTACTATTTCATACACACGTTATGGCAGAAGAAAATAAGTCANGAATATATAATTTTATTGGGGAACGACATTTCGATTTCAGTGAACAATAAGAAAATTGAAATATATGTTTTCATCGATAACATCGCTTTACAAGTGTCAGTTTCTTTTCCTTACAAAGGATACTTCGTTTAGAATATTGACACACATGTGTTTACCAAAAATATATGAAATATATCAACAAAACAAATCATTTAGCTACCACAAAAAACACAGATTTTGACACTTTTTTCTCCGCCATACTTATAAATGACGTTGTTATCCACATATTTTGATGGCGTCATTATACCATTATACGCACGATTGAGAGTAACTAAAGCGTAAAAAAGAAAATGTGTTGCTTTCAGTGAAAGAACGAATTTTTATTTCACGGCATTCGTAAATGTATTCTTTCTATAACCAATCGTCAAATGAATTCGATCATGCATATAAACTCGAAATCAACTCATATTAGATGCTATTGTTGCACACAGTTGTTTGTTTGGGGGTGTTCAACTATCCTTTAAATTGATCTTATTCCCACTAGGTGCTTTTTAATTGACCACTTGAAGGTTAAAACCGCAGATTTAAATCATGTTTTGGTGTCTGTTGAGTACGTTCTATGTTGCCCTTTGTGTTCTTTCTTTTTTTATACAAATATTGCTAGGCTAAAGGTTGCGGTTCTTTCAACCGCTTTAAACTACAAATGCTTAACATGTTCAGTTCCAAGGCGGTGACCCCAGCCTTTTTGTGTGTTTTGTTGTATGTGCTGGACTGAATTGTAAAGGCGATTCGTCGTTTGCTTGAAAAAGACTAGCGGATGTTAAGTTGAATTCATCTCTTGACAATTTTCATGAAGTTCACTATTCCTATATTTAAAAAAATAAATAAATAACAAATTCAGTCAAAAGATACCGTTACATCATTTATTTATGCAAATGACTATGATTTGCTTAATGTTTGGTTTTTCTAAATGGAACACACATTTTCTGTAGAGTTTTCAACAACTAGTAAAGTATTATGCAATACATTTATCGCGGCCTTTTTCTTGAATCTATTGATGACTTCCTTATGCAAGTGTTCCTTTGGGAAATAAATGATCAAGCTACTGACAAGGCTATCGACTAGTTGATGTCGCAATTATATAAATGTAATATTTGAATATTCATTTCGCGCATGTTGCCCAGAAGGTGTCTGGTATTTGCTGCCACAACAAAGAATCCTTAATAGAACCATTGTCATGATATTTCAGCGATCAAGTGTTATACATATACATGTATTTCAATAAAAAGAACATTTTTCAAATAAATATATCAAGATTTTGTGTCTTACTTACGGCTTTACAGATAATTTTGTTGTCGGATATCATTTGATCAAAGAATATATTTTTAATATTTACATTTGTTTTTTGACCATTTTTTATCGTGCTTATCATTTATTTAATAAAAGTCAGTTGGGCTAGCGCTAGATATTTCTAAATATTGTTAGTAGTTAAGCTGGGGAGAATGTGCTGGACTTTAATAAAGGCTGCATGTCACTAACTACTCACCCCATCCGAGCAGGTAGTAGTACCACTTAAAGCTTTCTCTCGTGGAGAAGACGGATAATTAAACGACGGCATGTAGATACTGGCCTGCCCCCAAGATTTACATGTAGTTCGCGGAAATGACGTGGTGGAATAGACTGATGAATAACTTGCATTCCCAATTCTAGACGATATAAATGAAGAATGAATTATATTTTCTCTTACTGCCAGTTACACGTTTCGCCTAATGCAATTTAACATGCTGAGATTGTCCACATATTAGCAACCCCATGTTTGTATATAATATATTCTAAAGAACACGTTCCGCCTACATATAGTATTACAAGTACATACTTGAAAAGCTGCATAGCTAACATTTATTTGTTTGATCTTTAGTCTGTAAAAGGCGTTAGGCGATATGGGTACTTAAAATATACGCAATTATTTATTTAACACATTGTTCCCAAATAAAAGATATTGCGCTGATGTTTTACACATTCATCCCAACTTCTTTTTTCTCTTTTATGTAAAAAAAGTACAATTTAAAAGTAATGATTTTTTTTCTTATGACTTAATGAATGTATATTGAAAAAACGCTAAAACATTAGATTTCGATTTCAGATAAAACGACGCCGTCAGTGAATGAATTGAATCTGTGTCTTCGGCAGTTAAATATTCAGATGCAAATTTATTACTTGATGACAGGTTCAGAGAAAACTTGGTAGCGATTCGTTGTGTGTACTAAAAGCGTTGAAATCGATACCTTTGAAAGTGGTTGAAGGCTCTCGCAAAAATGTGTAGTACTTCTCTGGAAGTAACCGTGATGTTTGTTTGGAGACTAAAAAAATTGAGTTACAATATAACTAGTATGTTCCGACAGTTTCTGGTTGTAGTATAAAACATAATGCCGCCAATTTAATGTTGGCTGAGAGTATCAGCGGCAGTGGAAACCCATTAGTATTGTTATTTCGAGAGAGTTAATAGTCTTAACTACTTTTCTTTGGAACGGTTCAAAGGCATTGCAACTGATATCTGCAATTTATACGCTCCAACTGCCATTATAGTTAGTAAACAAGGTTGACTGTAAGTTAAAGAAGTGCGCTTAGATTAGTAGTTAGCATGTCAACATATATTTGTTTATAAATTAAATTGAAGTAGGAAAAATAATAACAATATGATTTTGCTTTTGCTATACATCTCACGATCATTCTTTCTACGCATTCGGCCTTTTGATATAAAAACAACTTCGCAGACTATTTAACATTTCACTAGATCGATTTCATTTCTAATAAAATAAAATATACCATTGTCATGAGAAACCTAATTGAGAAAAAAAAACGATTGGGTTAGGATTGATTCTTGAGTTGAAGACATCTAATGACGGTTAATACAAAACAAGTTTGTTAAGTACAATGATGTTGTTTATGCATTATAAGCCTTTATATATTTTTATAAATCAATGTACTTGCATCACATTTTCTAGCACTAAACGCACTACAACCCATGGGAGTATACTGAGCAAAGGTTTTCCTGAACATACAAATACGTTTATAACGTAATACGTGTTTATAAATAATTCATCTTATAAACAAATATGAAATGCACGTGTTTTCTGTTAGGCATATACATTTTTTGCAATAGATTATTCTTTGCTTGTTGTTTGGTATTTCCCGATAGACGAAAATACGATCCAGTACAAAAAGGTTGCCCACAAAATATGGCGAAACTACTCATTTATTATACAAGACATTCATCTCGGCCTTTTTCCTTCGTATACAAGTATTCCCGTGGGAAATAAATGATCAAGCTACTGACAAAACTATCGGTTTGTTGATGTAATTCTATTAGCATAACATCTAAATATTCAGTTTTTCTAACGTGTCTGGCAAAAGCCGCTATCCTTGACAATCTTGTATGGAATCTTTGTTATAATATGCCAGATATCAAGAGCTACACAATACATTCAAATTAAAATTACATATGTCAATGTAAAGAAGTAAAACTCCAGAAGCTCCAGCAGTATTGTATTCCTATTACACTCACGTTCGTGGTCCTTTATTTATGGCAAGTGACCAATTGCCAAAACAGTACAGTACGGCACAATACGAAAACAGCATACAACACATAGTAGAATAAAGCTGGGGTCACCGCCTTAGAACGGTCAATGCTAAGCACTGGGGGTTAAACCGGTTATAGAGCGCTCAACCGCACACTTGGCCCAGCAATATTGGATTCGTTTAATAGTTTTATAAATCAATTTCTAAAGATTAAGTATCTTGACTTTTATTGTCGTTTTTTTAAAATACAAAACTGATTGGTTGGAATTTGTTAGTATAATTATGATTTCTGGTGGGGAAAATGAGTGGATTTAAACGAAGGATACGCGCCACTATCTACTCACCCCACCCGAGCACGTAGTACCACTTAACGTTACCCCTCTCGGAGAAGACGGATACATAGACGAGGGTATGTAGATAAAGGCCTTCCACCAGGATCCACATGCAGTTCGCGGAAAGAACGTAGTGGAATAGAGCATAAGTAACTTGCATTCCCAATGCTGGAAAAAAAATAAAATAAGAATGTGTAATGTTTTCTCTTACCTCCAGACAGATGCAAACAATCAAGAAAAGCCTCCTAACATCATCCCGCTCAAAAATAGAAACATTCCAAAATGAAACGAAAGAAAACAAAAACGACTAGGTAACGGAGGCAAAGTTCTGCTTAATATTAAATATTCGATTCGTTTAAGTATTATTATAACCGAACACATTCTTAAAAAGTGTAGATTATATTGGAGCAAAAGAAGTAAGAGTATAATGTGTGTCCATTATTTAAGTTCAGGATTAATAATGTAGCACGAGTGTGACAGACATGGTTATGATTATGATTAAAATGCCAAAGCAGCCGTTGTCATGTGTGTTTAATAGCATCGTCAAAATGTCAAAATGTTTGCACAACAAATCTTTTCACTTAATGTTATTACGAAAGTAATCAAACAGCAATAAAGCCCGAATGAGATACGTTTTTCAGTATGCGTGTTAAGATAGATTGCATTATCAATGTCGAGGATATTGTTATTCAAAGGTCTTATCCTACTTTCTTTGACCCTCCCCCAATCTAGGGAATTATACATATGTCTTTTATAATAAATTCACTGAAGTACAGCCACATTTATATTAGTGATTGCTCATTCAGCATAGAAAATCTGATCACAGACAAAGATAAAACATGTATTGGCAGCCCAATACATATTCCTTAAACTAGGCCTTTAAAAAGCAATGACAATTTATTCAAAATGCATTGCAATTAACGAAATAATAATACTGTGATGTTTTACGAATTTAAGAACCCTTGTTACTTATTGGCGGTTATCATAAATTGATCACTTAAGTACAGATATTATACGACCGAATGCTTAAGCTCTAGCAATATTATCGCAATGTGTAACTTTTTGTTTTGTGAACATAAATCGAAAGTAGGGTTTCCTTTTAGAGACGAAAGCGGGACAAACTTCTTTTATTTCCATAATATATGTTGCCTTCATGTTTGTCTTTCAACAATATACATGCACTTAAGTATCGTTCCATTTATTGTAATAAAGTATACAACCATTGTTATTTTTTACACTGCTTGTTGAAGTTGATTACCTTCAACGAATTCCGCGGATAATTATGTACGCTGCATAAATACTCTTAATGCTTTGCAGGAACCATTTCAAGATTTTATCAAGTGTAGATATTAATAATGTTGTATCGATTCGAGTTTGACTTATTGAGATGATTAGGAATTTGCAACCTTCCGCCAAAAAGAGCCTTTTTTGATGAGTATGATTTATTTTGGTAATTCTGCACATGGGACTGTTTAATGAATCCACACACTGCTACCTTATTAACCTTCTAAACTCACGAAAGTAAGGAAGACTTAAGAACTATAGCCAAAAATTCGAGCAATATATGTTTTCCTGAAAGATATTCAGTTTTCATCGCGTGTGAAAAGCGCGTTTACCAACCACTGCCCTTACGTGAAATTCTAATTTTCTGATTAATTTAATTTGATGCAATTGGTGATTCGTATTATTTCAGAAAGCAGCTCACTACCCCATGTGTTAACCAAGATTCGTATCATTCATCTGGATAGAGTTATTTGAATAATTACTACAAAAGTCAACTTTGTCAAGTATATTTTTATTACAATTCTTAAATGTGTTACATAACGTTAGCACAATTTGATATTCTATTGTTGAACAATACAATATATGAAAGGAACAAAACAAAAAGATGAATGCAATTTATTGGCAAAATGGCGGAATATAATTTACACCAGACTAGTACTAGAGTAAATAAAACCTCAGCTATAGACTAGCACTACAACTGAGGCATGTAGCGGAGGCGACCGGAAGTACTGCCCTAAAGATAACCCCAAGCCAGTTGCACTATAAATTTAGCTTCTCGTTTATGCAATCATCGCCATCAGATAATGCACCGCATTCTATGCTATTTTGCAAGAGCTCCGCAACGGGCTCACATTTATTTATGCAATTCCTTTTTCAACGAACACCTGACTCGTTCGGAAAAATATATCATTATATACGCACAATTGCTAAGTCCAACGCAACCGGCCAACTAAATTCTAGGTACGCCGTACCTGCTATTTATTTATGCAATTCATATTTCAACGAACACCTGACTGGTTCAGAAATATATATCATTATACACGCGCAGTTGCTAATGCCAACGCAACCGGCCAACTAATTTCTAGGTACGCTGTACCTGCGATTGTCAAGTGCAACATATAATAAGATATTCGCAATGCAACAATTTCCAAAGCCAAAAGGATTTATTCCATGTACGCCTTAGCACGCAGTACCATCAAGCGAGTACTAGAACACCCATACTATCCCGAAAATAATTTTGAAAGCATTCCTGCCATCCTCACACAGACTAGCACTTCGTGATGGATGAAGTTTACCTCCCCTAGACATATGTGTATTATTCTTTAGTTAATTATTTATACTTTTAATACTTCCGATCACCTCCGAGACATATAATTTCCGCCTAAATGACATATTAGAATGAAGTATCAAACATATAAAATGCATTGATAATGGCATATAAATTGTCTTGTCAGATCGTCCTCGATCTTAAGAATTAACTGTAGTGATATATAACAATATCTAACTCAATTATGCGGCAACTAAATAACATATTAAGAGACATTTATTTCGTAACAAAAAAGGCACAAATCACAGCACTTGTACACGGCACGTTAAGTAACAGAAACATTAAAACACACTGAATCACACGTTGTTCCCAATAATATCCATTCACCGAAGTCGTGTCCCAGCGACATCCTGGATATTGACCTACTTCTGGACGATGACGATGTATCCATGCCATGGCGCTGCCGCTATGTACGGTTGGAGGCCCGACGATTAAACCGACGTCTTTCCCACGAGTCGTGTACAGTTAATAAACGTAAGCCGAACGTGTGCCGTGCTTGCTCGCAACAGATTGACAGCCATTCTGTAAAAGATATCTCGGCAGTACATTTGAACATAACACAAAAGGTTAAACATAATTAACAGCAATCTATTTGGGCGGGTGGGTGGGTTGTTTCAGCGAAAGCTATTTCGAAAAGAACGAGGTTAAATGGGCCTCGGGTTTATATACCTATTAGTGACGTCAGAAAGTCACTATTGAACTCGATTTCCTCATGGATTATTATCGTCTGCTAGTATCTAATAATCGATACGAGATTTAAACCTATCTTTAACGAAGACATGTATTCGCTACTTCAAATAAATGAAATTTATTTTTATAGAAATTAATGTTTATTAAATTTGTTTTCTGTCGGTGTTATATTGTATGTTATGCAAGTACTTCTTTCACTGTTTACAAACTAGTGATTACAATTTCTCGATAGCCAAAGTTTTGCAAACTGTGTCAGGGTACTGTGACAATGTCATTATTCAATTATAATTAAATATAAACTTCCGGAAACGTCGTAACGATCTGTTATTGTCAAACAATTGTCAAATAAAGCTTCTGAATTAAATTATTTGGGGAGTAAATTTCAAATAAATGTCAAGACTGTCTGGCTGTAGATAAGTTTCTAAACTGAAATAAATTTATAATGCGTTGTTGAAACGTTTTTGTCGAAATGCTCGTCAATACATTCGTTTGTTCCAATGGTTGCATAGTACTTTTATTTTTTATAATATAAATACGTATGCAATTGTAAAATTCAATGTTTGAAATATATGTGAATACTAAGGGTATAATATATTCAAATACCGAATAAATGGAATTCCAATCCTTTAGTATTTATCTATAGCAATAAAGTATATATGTTTTTTATGCATGCATTTTTTATTGCAATTATAGGTAATTTAGTATTACTCCGGATATATTCATGAGGTATGTTCGTATTACGTATTAAGTGAATGTTTTCACTTTGCCATTCGTTATTAAATACATTAACAAGTATTTTGCAAAATGGACATTATTCTAAAAAGTCCTTATTCAATTAAGACAAATATATTATAAGAATATTTACAGACAGAATTAGTTTTAGATAATTGAAATTCAATGTTTGTGTTAATGAAGTTTTCATAATGCATAGTTATACCAGACGTTGGAAAAATTAATGTTAAGTGATATTTGGTTACCCTTATTTCATTTGCATATTAACTTATCTATGATTTTGAACTATTTATTTAAGCCCAACGTCTGCTTTTATTCGAAAGGTCAGCAATCACAATTGACAAGGCAAGTAGAGTATTTTTTTAATTTGTTTTTACTTTGATTCTTTGTTCATGATGCGATTTTGCACTCCTGCTCACATGAACTATTATAACGATGTTTTACTTATCAGACAATGTATCAATCCCAGCACGAGTATGTACAATTAAGCAAAGTGGCTCCTACAAGTATGTCGACATTATATGCAAAATATTATATAACATCACGACAAAACCCATTTTAAAGCATATATGACGCCACCTAGGTTGATAACTTTTATTTGTCGGAAAATTTAACTTCCAGCATATATCTGTTGTCAAATTCAGTAAAAACATAAATGATGGATGAAGTTATGTATAAATTGCAGCAGATACATATCGTCACATGCATCAAAACAGAAATTGTGGATGACGTTGTTTTCGTTAAAAATACACATACACTGTTCATTGACTGAACATTGATATAATCGGACTTTTCCGAAACAAGCAGTGATTATCTGAATGGTTAAACGTTTTGTCAATTAGAGTTAATAAATCTGTAATTTGAAAAAAGGGTCCAAAATGAAACTGCTACAGTATTTTATACGACTATTTATGGTAACTATACTAATAAAGCACTGTCGACTCGCGGTGTTCTTTTTTTCTTAACTTAACTCACATGATGTCAACGATTAAAAACTAACTCAATACTAACCCTTAAATTATTTCTTGTGTAAGTTAAACATTCCGAAAGTTTTGTTACGTTATCAAGTTTTAAAAGGTTCAATATGGATAACAAATGTTGTTATAAATACAACATACAATTAAGAATGAACGATTTATTTTAACTTTTTAAACGAAGCATTTGTTTAAGAAGAACATCTGCCACACAATACACAAAGCATGTTTTCTAGAGAAAGAAACCATGAATCTTCCCTTGTGACAGTTTAGCTATTATGATGACAAATGGCGCGTACACATCAATTGCAGATGGCGTCAAAGCCGTTGGTTGTCAGTAAATAAGAATACAGAGTAAATAAGTATATACGTTATGCCTTCCATAATGACATACGGCACATGTTCTTGGAATTTTGATATTTGTGTCTGGTAAACACTATAAGAGGAAAAGTCTTTAAATAAAACCTTCCCATGTAAGATTGTTAATTGTGAATCTCATATTGGAGATAGGTGGTCACGGTTATGCCAGTAACATGTTATTATCGAGCCTGACAATGAACAGGAAAAACACACGAAAAAGCACGTATTTTCTTAGAAGGAATCATTTAGTGATTACTTAGATGTAACATGAGTACTCTCATTGTATTATTTTTTATAAAACTGTCAGAACGTTGCGAGCAATTAACTTAACCCTTTGAGTGCTTGAACCGGATTTTGAATGCCTTTGCAAACAGCTTGGATCCAGATGAGACGCCACAGAACGTGGCGTCTCATCAGGATCCAAACTTTTTGCTATTCTGATAGTGGTCTTAGAAAAGAAATCAAATAAATGCTAATTTTAGAAATTCAGCAGACGACATTTTAGCAGACGACAAATTTCCCAGCATGCAAAGGGTTAAAAATACATTGACCTAATCATGTCACAATTTATCGAAATAAATATTCGGTTAAATTTATAGCCTCATTATTTTTTAAAATAACATAAATGTCTTTCAAATAAAATATTATTCTTCAATTACTGTTGATTTTGATAAGAAATGTTATTCAATTAATTTTTATATAACTACATCACCAGCCTTTTTGCACTTCTTATTACAGAGCGTTTGATAACGAATTACTGTCCATCTCTTCTTGTTATTTTGTCATGTCTTTAAAAAAAGACCAGATATATTTTTACATATTGTGGCTAAAATGGACGTTCTTAAACGGGGTTTAATTCATAATTTATTGCTTTGACTGTTACATGCCGACGACCGTATGTATATTTATTTTGTGCAAATTAATGCTTATGTTCCACTCAATCCGTGTCATCATAAAATTGTTTGCTTAATAGTTTTTGTGATGATTCTTAAAGCATTCCAGATAATATTTGTCATTTGAGACATTACAATTAAACTGATTCCTACTTGAAATAGATCATAATAAAGACGGCCAGAAGCAGGCAGCAAAAGGAAATCCCATATCCTGTAGTGGACATCACACGAATGTAGGTTATGGGAACAAAATACACATATAATCCTTATCATGCCAAATGTTCACACCAATATGTGCACGTATATATTGTATTATCAGATCCATTTGATATTCTCTTGAGCCCCATTATCAACCAAATCAAACGTCTTCGTAATCAAGTACGGAGAAGCTTCTAATTTATGTAAGTTACCGATAGCCTACAACACGAAATCACAAATACATATTAATTAGGGTTATAGCATTCAAAAAGTCAATGCAAATAATTAGACACTCAAATGAGTGTGCAGACCAACATTATGTAAGATCAGAAGTGATCACAATGTTATTCAAAATGAACCTCATAAAACCTGACAATTGCAATTTAATCATTAATGACATAAGCAAAATATGGACGAATTATATATAATTATATATATTTAGCTTTATTATTGAATATATACAAAGTCATTATCAGGAGCGAAATTCTTGTTAACCTTCGTAAGTCTTTTATGTAAGACAAGTTAAAACTTGATTATATAATTCATGACGCTAGATAAAACACGACATTAAACAGTAAAACTACTTCAAGCCGGATCAGCGCATTTTAAAAGTAAATGCAAAGCAATCGGTTTTATGGCTAGCCTAAACGTATATTTAGCCCATAAATAATCGTTTTACCTTTCATATCCTTTGGCATTTAAAACCGATTTGATAGCTAGCCTAATCCCACACTTAGCCTAGAATTAATCGTAAGATATGTCATATCCTGAATTATTTTCTTAGCCAGAGCAAGATCTACACATATCAAGTAATGTAATTAGTCCTATTAATTAGCTGTAAACAACAAAGTTGCTACATTTAAGTTACGCATTCATATAAATATTGAGCACGTTCACTTTAATATCATATAGGTCGTACTACAATACGTTCCTTGCAATATTTCTGAAGATTGAACACATTTATATTTCGATATCTGTGCGATTCACAACATCGATCGGTACATTTCTGTATAATAAAGATGATTCCATCATTGTCGACTGAAGTTGATACATTTTTTATTCACGTGCTATTGGAAAATAAGGCCCGTATTACCATTGCATTTACAACCATTACTATGACTGACTGTTACTGACGTATTTTCTGAAGCAAAAATATATTGCTCTTTCTATTTCATGCACACGTTATGGCAGAAGGCAATAAGTCATCCTACCTATTCTGAACGCTTAGTTACATCTTTTTTTCGATGTCGACACAGGTAAATATGTAGGATAAGTGATAGTGTAGTTGTCCATGGGTAAAGTAAGACAACATTTAAAGTGTAAATCAGTCGTTTGCATTACTATGCATTCGGGTTGATAATAAATTAGAGACAAGGCTGCCAGTGCATGTTCATTAATATACTGAATCATCTGATGTCTCTTATTACGGAAGTTATTAGGTGATAACATGAATCATAAATGGGAGAGATACGGACAAACCAAACGTAAAAGTATTCAGTCTAAATATACGTTATAAACGTATGTTTGATTTCAACACTTGACTGTATGCCAACAAATAGTGCACAAACAAACTGTTTGTAGTATGTATGTAACTTGCAATTATTCTATTTGATATAAGAACAAAATTAATATCGAACTTTCTAGTAAAACACTGTATGTATTTGTTTTAGTAATCTGGATTTAATATTGTTAATATTGTACACATTTGGAATCATGAAGGGGCATGGCGACACAAGCAACTGGCGTTTAGAAGGAGCTAGTGAATAAATATACTTCGCTTTGGGAAACGATTATATATTTATGTTATGCGCTGAAAAACATATAATGTAGTATGTGTAATTAAATAAGTATTTCAATATATTTTATTGCAAATTAATGCAAATTACAATGACCGATGCCAGATGTAATAGCGTAATTATTTTTTTCCTCAAAAACAAGCACAATAGTAGCAAAAAAACACTAGTTGTTTTGGGTTCTTTTAACCTACCGTGTATAGTGGAGAAATGGTTTGTTGGGTAGGCATGGGCTTAACGCACTGGCTAAAATCGGTCCACGTGTTGTGTATCCGGGTTTAAGTACCATCTCCCATCAGGTATACACTGTCGCGTGGCGTTTCCTGCGAACAGAAGACGACACTTGTCTGAGAAATTGCAGTACACTCATTTAAGCTTTTATTAAAGCAATCATTAAAAGTATTAATTTGACACAGATAGACGTGTGGATGTGTTATTCGTAGAGTATGTTCTTGTGTTGACGACTATTGTATTTACCTAACGCTTGGACAAAAGTAGTAAGATTGTACTGTTTTGCGTTTTAGCGTTGACATTAATTTGGAGAATAGTATTTTGGTAGCTCTGTTAAAAGATGATCTAAAGATAAATTAATTATCTTTCGACAATGTAGATTGTGTATTTAACAAATATTTAGATACAGTTTGGACTTGGTAGATAACAGATACATGTGCTGAACTATTGGGCCATCTGTTGACAGGACAGTAGGCGGTTTCTTCAAATCATTGGATTCATCCAGGAAAGATATTTGTACGTTTTTTTTATGAACATTTCGAAAATGCAATATGGGTGTCGTCTGTGTAACGTTGGACAAACTATTTAGATATGTGTATAACGTGTTCCGACCTCTTGTGTAAAACCCCTGAAAATATTTCGGACAAGGTAGGTATTGAGTGGTCCAAGCTGGGGTACTAGGCTAACAGGCAATTGTATCAAAGGTGTGGTTACAGTATAGGCCTGAAAATTGCAAAGTTACATAATTGACATCATATTTAAAAACGTATAAGCAACAACAACGCAACAACAACAGTTAAATAAGTCTTAAAGCACACCCATTTAATGTGTAAGGAGAAAAACAATATAAGATTTTGTTTTTATAACTTTTTTTTTTTTTTTTTTTTTTTTTTTTTTTTTTTTTTTTTTTATNTGTATTGTGCATGATTGATGTACACTGTATCGCCCAAAAGAAACACATGCGTTTAAAGTAAACGTTAAAAGTGTAACTTCAATTGAACAAACATGTGGTGAATTTATGTATGGTATATATGGTGAAGAACCCATTTCTAAAAAAACAGACAAATTTCCTAGACAATAGATGCATGTACATAACAAACACACATGTTTATCGAAACTGGGGTAACGGCCTTGGAACGGTCAATGCAAAAACACTCTGGGGTTTTATACCGGTTTACTGCAGCTGTAATCCTCACAGATTGCACAGAGCAATTTACTCATATAAACCATTTACACTATGAACAATTCTGAAACATAAACAATTTGAATATGCGGACAAATGCGGTGCGAAGATTGATAAATATATAAAGTGCATGTAAGTATTTTTTCTTTACGGTTTTCTCGGAAATTCATTTTTTTAAAATACATTTACATACAATCCAATTAGTTTGGCATATGTTAAATACAATGCTGTGCAACATAATTCGGTACGATTTTTTCAAGACTGATTCCATGTAATTATTCTTTACATGTTTGACAAGTTTAAGCGTTTGTGTAGCTCAAATAGTGTGGATGATGTATATCAGGAGGTCGATATAGTTGTAGTAAAGACTGTGTTTCAATCTATTTTCTCCTTTAAAAAATAGAAAACTATCGTTACGCATTACCAATTACTGACTGATTTTGTCGCAGCAGACGCATATTTTCGTTCTCGAACGCGTTTACATCCCTGAAGAATAACGCCACTTCTGCTGTATTCAACAACAGACGTTTAAATACCGTCAGCCACCAGTTGAGTTATAATAAATATTGAATCAAATGTGCATCTGTGCGATAATGTTAATGCACACCGGATATAAATATTTTATGATTTCCATTTTAATGCAGTTTTATCACGTATCTTAAGAGACATAATCTCCAAGTCATGTATTGAACATATTTAGATTGTTTTAAGACAATCACACAACTCAAAACTGTATTTTAAAAAACCCACGACAATAAGTGTTTAACGTTTTAATCTGCATACCAATTACAATTCAAAATCAAACGAATGTAACGGTGTTTTCAAAGAAATTAGAATAAGTATTTTATGGACAGTAAACAAAACTAAATTAAATTCTTAATCAAAGCCTTCGGGTATGTTTTGTTGTATTTTAATAGCGACCAAAGTAATACGCATACAACTTAATAGTTTCGTGGTGTCACACCAATGTGGACCTACCACGTGATATGTGACGTCAATTTTCTTGTTCGTGAAGTAATTTTTCTCTGTTTTAAAATTGAAAAGCTGTGTACATATCCCATTTTCTACTCGATTTTCACAAACATAAGTACTTGTTAAGGGAAAAAATGATTAAAACCCCCGGTTATAAATGGTTTTATCACTAGACATGTAATTGTATTTTTCATTCACTTTTCCCCATGACAAGATCTTCATTTTGTCAAGATCAATTAGAAAATAACATGCTTTCTCAGCTTTAAATCTTTTAGGGGAAACACATTTTACTTCACGCTCTTGCAAAAATTGACGTGAAATATCACGATATGTGACCACACTGAACACTACTTTTCAAAGTACATGTTCGTGTGTTTTAATACGAGCGACTAACTATGTCGGTTTTAGGTTCATGTTCTGCGAAATGATATATTTATATGGCCACAACAATCGCAAGTGACAATCGTAAATATAATATTGCTAACACATTAATTAAACATTGTTTGTAACAGCACAAGCTGTTCTACTATACATACTCAAATGTTTCTTTATACTTAAATTTATGTTGTATATCATATTATGTTGATGCTTTTCTTTTAAATATCTTGTTAATCGTCCCTTTTCTAGTAAAAGTGATATAGTTTGTTAGAAAGACCAACAGGAACATGAAAAGCCTTGATTTATGTCATACTTAAAAATAATTAGCCAGACATATACAGATTCAGAACAAATAAGGCGAAGTGACGTAACGCTATGTAAACCATGTTGTTTACTTGCAACGGATGAAGGACACGCGGATAGTAAGTGTTCTCTTGACTAAGCTTCTGGAGCTTAACCTTTCCTTCATTTTAAATATCATATGTTCCCAATGCTACAATAACGTTGCGGTTGAAATTAAAGCCAGCCCTTGACATTATTAAAAAAAAAAGAATCTCTTCTGAATGCTAATAAAATTGAAGCAGTAACTTTACCCTTCCTAAACAAAACGCATACAGGTCGATAAAATCTCTTGAACATTTTATTAATTTGTTAAATAACACGTGTTTATAGTTTTTTTTAATTGTGTTAGAGAACCCACATGTGTCAATTATTATGTTTTTGTATAATGAATGTTGTTAGATGGATATGCCACAATATTCGAAAGGGAAATTAATAAAAATAAACTGACTTCATAATTTAAAACTGCTAGTTTAAGCAAAAGCAAGGTGCCTGCGACAACTGAATTACAGTACTGATTTGGACTGATTTTGTCATGTCTTGGAAACGTTATTAATTAATTGGAGAATAATATGCACTTAGAAACATTATGTTAATAACTGAAAGAATAAAGAACAAAGAACCAGTAATCTGCGAGTTTTCTTTCATGTGCTATAACGTTAAAATTAGATATTTAGCTAAATTATAGTTTAATTAATTGAAAGTCGAGAAAGAAGTTATTATAGCAATAGAGAACGTGCTTGTTGGTCACGAATTCGTGAAAAGGTTTTAATTGATGTCTACAGATTTCGAAAGATCATTCATTAATTCGATTTGGTCTGAAATGTACTGCATGGGAAATGTTGGAAATGTATAGTGTAGTTATATTATATGTAACACCATCAGCATTGTTGAATCAAGCGACATCGGTTCTCTTTATTTAACTCGTTCGCCCTTCTTGTTCTCAAGAAATATAATTATCTGCAACGTACCGGATGCTAATTAAGTAGATTAACAACGTTCCTTGAAGTGGAATGTTTCGTATTTAGAGTCGCGACTTGATGGCGTAAACTCGGTGGCCTTTTCCGGAATTACTGTTTTATAATGTCATTGTGTTCGTAGGAATTGAATCTACTTTGTTATTCAAATCATTATCTTAATGATAATAATACCATGTTAATCAAATCATTATTTTAATGATAACAATGCCATGTTATTACATGGGCATGGTTTCGAAGTTGCCAAACGCAATTGGCTTTGTCGTTTAATGTGCAAAGAAGTATATATTAAGGTACTGCGAATATGTATTTTGGACCAACATTTAATAAAAAACAAACATTTTGCGTTAGTTAAACATTACGCTTTTAATCATAAATCGCGATGACCACATGGACATATAGATTGTACGTTCAATAACATACTTTTTAAATTAGGTTATGCACATGGAAAAATATATTGATTTTATCGATATAGTATGTAGATGACATTCAAAAGTAAGATCAAATTAAGACAAAATAACATGCGTTGCTTGACCGTTTTTCCGGTGTTCTTAGCATTTATATTAAGCTTTGCATTTTATTGTTGTAATGTGCACTTTATATTTACCCTGTTGTCCTTATAAATAAGCGGCCATGACACTGCTCAAAAACTGGGAAAATAAACAAAACCTGATCAAATTCATAGATGTTTAATTAATTAAAATAATATAAAATATAGTATGACACAATTAATTTATTACGCATCTATCAATTTGATCATGTTCTAATTATTTGTCCTAGTTTTGGAGCAGTGTCATGGCCGTCGTATTCATTTATGATGACGCATCTGTTAATGTCTATATCTTGCTATGTCTTGAAGCTAATACACGATATAATAAGCGGAAATAACACGACAATAGCAAACATGAACATGTCATTTAACTCCAGTAATTTCAACAAACATAACGGTACAATATTTGTTCTATCAGTTATTTAATGAAATTGAATGTTTTAGATTCAGGGGATTGAAAACTCAAAAAAAAAATAAAAAAAAATGGCATCATATCATTGTTTTCTTATAATATATTTTATATACATATTATATAGTTCAACTTTATAAAATTGTAATACGTTTTATCAAAAACAATTTATAAAAAAGGACTTCTGATTTTATTAATTATTGTAAATTTAGTCCTTAAAATAACTTGAGTTCAATCAATAAAACAGCTTCACCCATCGATATTTCGAGTGTAACAAAAAGAAAATATTACTCTTACAAATTAGAGAATAGTAGTTGATAAACATATTACATTTCTAAAAGCATAATACGATAAAATATATCAGAAAAATGCCTACCAGCTCATAGTATAAGTTAACATCTCGTCTGGAAGACGATCGCTCCACCCAATTAATCACCTGACGAAGATGTTGAAAAATCTCGACAAGCTTACATCAAAGTGTGTCTTTGCTTATAGATTACGAGATATTACGGATGATTTTGGTGAACATTTTTTGATGTTTTGATCCCTTATAATAACAGGGTTTTTTAACACAAATAGTTTATATTGCAATCTTTCTAATACCGTAGTAACATAAGCTATCTATAACGGAGATTTCGGTAAGTTGAACACGCTCTCAGACGCTTGCGAGGGTATCAACATCGTCAATGATACTTCGTGAACTGGTGGTATTAGTAATACAACACATTTCTACCATGGAATTTATCGGTGTTATTTATTATTGCATTCACTTGTATTTGACATGAAATAACGATTTATACATTGGATTTTGCTATTTTAAACAGGCTTTCCGACGCCGATTGGGTACCGAAAACCCCAATTTTATTACATGTAAAGATGAAAATAATAATATCAAGCATTGCTCACATGACATATATCAATCATTATAATGAAAATCTAACAAAAATATCTGTTTGGGCATATCTGAAACAAATTAATGTTCTATCAAGTTAAATTTGCTAATTCTACATATTGACGGAGGCGCGAGAACCGAAATCCCACAGGTTATTACTTGTAATGATTGTTATGATAAATATACATTCTACAATGGCATTCACCGGGTTAATGTATCAATAATTGAACACAACAGTGTTTTACCTTGTTTGTGACACACACTAGCCGTTTAAAACAGGGATTTCGGTAAGTTACCCCGAGCGGATACTGAAATCCCACATGTTATTACACAAAAATGTGATATAAACAATTTTGAACATTGCTTATCTGACATTTATTCCGCGCTATCCCGTCTCATGTGGTCCACTAATATTGTGTTAGTAGCTTCGATACACAGACTAGGTCCACTTTTTATCGCTTTCAGTTTATTTTAGCAACTTTTTGACAGATCGTCTTATAAAATTCCTTTCCGGTTTAAAAGTCAAATGCCATTTTTCTTAGATAATAATTTGCTTGAATGCAATATTTAAACTTCAAAGCTTCCCAATTTCCTTGTCATCTATCTTGTAAACATTGCCAATCACAATCCGAAATTTACAAGAAAACGTCTCTTAATCGGTAAAGCATTTTGTTTGCATGTTCAAAGATAATACAAAATACGTTAGTAGAAACCATGTTATTACATTTCAGTTTAACAACTAAATAGTTTATACTGTTTGAAACTTCGCAAGAAGAAAGGCAATTACTTAAACATATGCGTCTGCAAAATTGCATAAAAACAAATAGTTAAAATATGAAAACAAATGTTGCTCATGCACGCTTCTCGCTTATATTTTTTGTAAGACGTTATAATAGTTTCTGTTTCAAGTTATTATGCCTTTTTCAACGTTTTAGTGTTTAGCTCATGCAGCTGCGAACGCATATTTATTTTCGGAAACGGTCAAAACAGAATATGACCATTGAGCCCTTATGTATTCCATAAGTTAACAGATACAGACGTATTTCATGTGAACATGCATAAACGTGATGTATTTTCACATTTCCGAAATTCATTAAAATTAATACTGAATCAACAATGTTTGTCATGCACTAAATGTAGTGTATGCTTTCAACTCTGTAGTATAAGAAACATTTTTTTATGTAATAGTGTCTCGTCCAAAATAAATTATTGCTGGTAAAAAAAAACATGAAGACTTTATAACCAAGGTTGCACGTTAGTGAAATTTTTGATGAGTTTTGTGTGCAATNAACATAAGACCATACAGTATCAAACTCGACCTTTATCATCAATAACAGGGACTTGTTGACAGATTTCGGCATGTTTTAAAGTTTCTGGTTAAATGCTTTAAATTGATTAATGTAAACAACAGGACTAAAGACCTCAAGGAAAAAAACAAGAATGAAATAAAATAAAGAAAAAAAGATTTTTTTTTTTTTAACCGCACCTGGGATCGAACCACTGAGTACCTATTATGAACCTACTCGGTCATTAATTTGTGAAGATTCTGATAACAACACTATTGGGTTGTGATAATAGCATCGGTGTTTCTATAAATATATCCTCGGTTAAATAAACTGCCGCAACACCCATTAAGAGTTTACAAAATGACCGTTTTGAGAGCGCTGGAGTACGCATTTGTTTCTCTCAAATCAGTTAATGGCCTTCTAATTATATCGATCTTAGACGCTTTTTCCAAACATAAATTGACAAGAAGCGGCATCATGGTGCTTTACAATGAAAAGTGGAATAGGCTTATGAATAGTCGTAATGCTGTTGTATAAATGGTATTCACCTCGCTAAAAGGTGACGATTTCTTTGAATTATAATTAAAGATTACATTAATGGCCAAGCCAAAGAAACGGCATTGAGACTGTCTAGTTAAGTGTAGGTCTTCAGATTCAATCTAACTCAAATTCAAGTAAATACGTCAATGTCTAAGGTTAATAATAAATGGATACATGCTCGACATGTTCCATAGTTCTGTCTTCAACTTAAGGTTTAACTGACACAGCAAGGATATTTCATGTTTAAAAGCGTGACACAGAACAAACGTACTAGAAACAGCACAAAAACACACAACCTTAATCGACGAATTTGAACGGTCAATACAAAAAATTGGGGTTAACCCGGTTTTATCGAGCTCAAAATTCACACTTAGCACACAGCTATTACCGTAAATGGAACATTTAGGACAATACGGAAAACATAAATGGTAAAACAACGAAAAGGAATAAATCTGGGTTTACCGCATTAGAACAATCAATGCAGAAACACATAGAGACTTAAAATTATTAACAGGAAATCCATACTTTACACTGACCTTAAGTTATTCAGAAAACATAGAGGTTATTTTCCTTTCTTGTGTTTTGAAACCATCCGTGAGTCCTCTTTAATTTTATAATAACGTACATTTATATGTATATTGTACTAGTACACGTATATCCCATCAATCTATTTGTATTATTTATATCAGTATTAAATTACTCAATTGTTTTTTGCTGCACATTTTATTCGTATTCACAAAACGTTAAAATCCAGCGTTAGATCGTTATGGCGTAAAGGAGTGTTACTGAACGTTACATTTGAACATTGTTAAACATTTTACAAAAGTATTGAAGTGATAAAATTCGATTGTCTTATTCTTTTTAGATGACTGAATGGTAAGACTTATGCGATTTGTATGCACCATATTGACGCCTTTTAGAAATAAAACCTCAGTCTGTGAACCTGATTGTTCGTCCAGAAAAGATGTGTGAACACCTGTTGGAAAAAAAACCGCCGTAGTATTTCAGCATCCGGGCGGGCGTTTGGGTGGTCGGGCTTTCGGGTGGTATGAACTATGTGTACATAGTATATCGGTTTCCAGCATGGATAGTTATTCAAATAACTTGGCGGAAGTGACGAGCATGATGAGACGAAATGTTGCTCGCAAAAACAAGAGCGATAGGTCGAAGGTCAAGATAAAATTCAAACTTAAACATCTAATTGGTTTGATATGTCATAATCAACACGAATATAGTGATTTATTTCTATACTGAACAGGAACAATAAAATAACCTGCATATACACGTTTGTACCAATATTAAACCCTACTGGACACACGTGCGTCTAAAATTTTCCGTAAGCCACACATTTACATATGCTTTAAATACTTGTCTAAATAATATCTGAAAGCATTCGTCTCGAGAAACAAAATGTTACGGCTTCACAACATTGACATGTACGCACGCAGGATGAAATAAATAATGGACGCAAATAATGCAAATAACTCATACAAGTTATGTCTGCTATGCACTCAAACAAATATATAACCGTATTGTACAACACTCTTGTAAATAATTTAACATTATTCGACTGTTTCAACTTCATTTAATAAACAAAATGGGGTTAAACAAATGTATGGTATATATGTTTTGTATTCTTTTTTTTTATCAAATAGTACTATTTTAGTCTTGCCTTTAATAACAGAATAGCAGATGATAACAAAACAGATAATCTGGTAATGTTTCTGGAGTTTATTTCTCCCATATGGACAATGGTATCTGGTTTATGTTATCCAAAAACCCTTGTTACCGGTAAACAACCGGACAAGCAATAAACTGACGGCTATTTATGTCAACAACCTTTGGTGGTGAACAATGTCGGTGTTAGGTAGCTGATCATTGCACTGTAAAGATCGATAAACTTAATTTTGCTGACTTCAGATAGCAAATACAAATTAAAACATGTATATATGTTTATACGGATAATACTACCACGAGTTATTGTTATCTTCGTGTTGTCCTAAGTTTCTTAAGTTTTACAGAATTTAATTATATATTTTTAGCAATACGCCAAGTTTGTATTTAATGATAATTATAATAGATTATTATGTATAATTTTTTCACACAATGAGAAAGGAATGCTCGACGGATCTGTTAACAGATCTTAACCTTTAATGTTAAGAATGCTTTCAATCATAGAATACAAATCTTCACAAAGAATCCGCCGTACGCGATCAAATGAACACGTGTACAGGCAAATAAGCTATTAATAATATTTACAATTTGCTACTTAGCAATATCGTTTGTATTTATATTGTGTTCTGATCTTTATACAAACCTCGATTCTATGGCCAATGTATCATATACAAAACCATCATAATCAAATGTGAAACAACTTGAACCCGACCGAGAACAAAAAAATGCCTACCATAAAACAAAAGCAGGTGTATACTTGTAAACCGTACGTCCTAGCTGTTTTATTAAATAACAACCTTGCAGGTTCAAGCATTTCATATGCTACATGTAGTTTGCGTTTCAGGACAAAACAGTACCACAATGTAACAGACTTCATACTGTTGTGTAAAATATTAATTAATGATAACTCAACATTTCGAAATGGTTTATTATACATAATTGATTCCGTATTCAAATAAAATATATATTACATTGTTTTGTAAAGAGGTGAAGGAATGCATTAATTATACCGCGCATCATAGAATGATCCGTTTAAGCATTCTGTTTATAATCATATGAACACATATATAAAAGGTTTCTATTTCTTCGTAAGGCTTTGTTAATGATTACGCTGCCAATTATTATGTAAAAGGTAAAACATTTGCTGCTCAGCAGGAGATAATTGTGTTATAACATGCGGTCCTTTATTAATGTCGAAGAACCAATTGCAAAACAGAGACACACAAAACAAAGGTCCTATAGATAAGACACACATTTCTTAAAACAAAGATACTAGACGAGAAACACATGTACATAACAAACGCACAAAAAATGAATAAAACTGGCAGTGACCAGTGCTGAGCATGAACCACTATCAAGTTTGCGAATGCTAACCGCGCACTGGTGGCGTGTGTGTGTGTGTGTGTGATATTTCAGTAATTATTATGAAATGTTTAAACTGTCGTCATTTTAATATTACAATACTTAAAATAGAAAATATCTCCTATCTGGCTATCAAGATATTCAATCCCAAAATATACACAAAATACAAGAAATATAATAAACACCGTGTACAAATGGTGTAATTTAAATCATGGAAACTATAAATGCGTTTTCAATATCTTGAAATAATATAAAATTCGTTAGACACCTGCTTCTTCCAATTAAGAATGACAAATAAACTCAAGATAAAGACAGGATTCACTTTGAAAACACTTATACCTCCTATACCTACAATACCTATAAACACGTTTCATTCTTTACGGAAATTAATATCGTATTGTTTGTTTAGTTTTAACATATGTAGTGCCCAACTAATACACATGTACAATGGTTATTTCAACACAACAATGCAGCTCAAAGATGACCGGTATTAGAAAGGGGATAACGAAATTAGGACGGAGGCTTCATAGAGCAATCAATGAAACTCAAGAAACTATACCAGGAGATATATTATAGTTTTCATCCAAGACTTATGGAACAGAACACCAAATATAAACATAAAATGACTCAAACAATGATCACCGCCTTGGAACGGAAAATGCATAAATGTTTAAACTGATGTTAGGCCTAGCCGAACCTCACACCTTCCTCCAAATTAATCAGAAACACGACGCGCGTCTAAAACGGTGTTAATCTAGTTTTACCTGTGCAGACAGAAAATGAAATATGATGCCAAAACGTGACGCGAGAATCAAATATTAAAACAAATTTACTAGGGTATAGGGTTTAAAGTTGTCAATATGCATAAAAATATGGCCCATATATCAAATAAAGTAAATTATCAGGTAAGCGTTGCATCTACAGAAAACTGTAAAACGAAACTAGGTGTAAAAAAGATCGTACATTAATTTCATCCACATCACAAAAAATATAGCTCTACTGCTAACAGGCCCTACAGACTAAAATATGACAACATGAAGGAAATGTAAGGGGAAACGCTCTACTGCATCCACAAAGCATAAATCAAACCTTGTAGTATGTAACATAGCAAATAATGCAATCCAAAAAATATATAAGAAACAAAACACATTATTGTTCTTATCCTCTAATTTATAAAAGAACGCCCAAACCTTATTATATATATCTCCAGCTTGGTTTGAAGTTTGTGAATATGTGTGTATTAAACAGGCTGTCTTAATAATAACAAAAATGTTATGTTACTAACTCTGAAATGAATATACATGTTTTTACATGGAGAACTTAAGTGTAAGAAGAGAAAAGCAAGATAGTAGACAATAAAAAAGCGAAAACAAGAAATGGATGAAAAGTAACATAATTGTAAGGATAATCTTTGTTTAAAGTGTTTAGCGTTTCATTTCTCCTATATTTTATGTTACCAAAAAATCCTTGCTCCCGGTGAAAACTCGGACAAGCAATAAACTGAAAGCAATTCAAGTAAAAAACATTTGGAGGTAAACAATTTCGATGATAGGACGCTAATAATTGCATTGTAAAGATGAATCGACATATCGAGGGCTTAGAGCAAAAACCTAGTATCGAGGAAATGTTCCAAAAATGGGGTTTTATTATTGCTATCGGTAACAAAAAAAGATAATAAATATGTAAGAGACCATTAGAAAAAAAACCTGAGACATTTATTGTGCCCCCCCCCATCGAAGAAGAGGGGGAATATTGTTTTGCTGGATGTCTTTCTGTCTGTCTGTCCGTCTGTCCATCTGTCCGTCTGCCTGCCTGCCTGCATNGTATGTATGTATGTCGGTCTGTCTGTCGGTCTGTCGGTAGACCAGTTCGTTTCCGATCAATAAATTGTGAACGGATTGACCGATTTGCTTGAAACGTCACTTGCGCATTCGATTTGGACATTAGATGACCCCGATTGAAATTGGGGTCACTAGGTTTAAGGTCAATGTCACTGTCACAATAAATGTGAAAATCGTTTCCGATCAATAACTCGTCTACGAATTGACCGATTGGCTTAATACTTCACGTGTGCATTGGCCTTGGATAGTATATTACTCCTATTGATATTGGGGCCACTAGGTCAAAGGTCAAGGTCACTGTCACAATAAGTGTGAAAAGCGTTTCCGATCAACAACACGCTAACAAATTGACCGATTTGTTTGATACTTCAAATGTGCATTGGCCTTGGACAGTAGATGACCCATATTGATATTTGGGTCACTATGTCGAAGGTCAAGGTCACTGTCACAAAAAGAGTTGAATTCAAGGCCTTGTTTGTGGGTATATGTCACCGAACGCGGAACTCTTGTTCAAACAGATTCACTCGCAAATGTTCATACGCTTAAAATATTAAGTGGTAGATAGTTTAAAGGGTTCTCGAGTGTATGTTCGTGTGAACGCGTGCGTATTTTTATGCACGGCATACATCGTTTGTATATTTCTTAAGTTTTTGGTTAACATGTTTATTAAATTTAAATGTTACAGAAAGTAAAAAGTGCGGACAATGCCAAAATACGCATTACATTCGAGAAAAAATAAAATACCTTTGATTTTAGACTGACAAAATATTTCCGTAAATATCAATATGTATAACGTTGCGACAGTACTGAAAAAAAATCAAAATATCCGGAAATTTCTGTATCATCAATATCATCACGAAAAAATAAGCAATTAGTGTTTTCGTGAGCACATTGGAACCTTAACAAAATGTGTGTTCTATATAGCATTATGTAGTGTATAACGAGTCACAATCATATATAATCTGTGGTTTGAAAACAAACAACAACACACAACACATCGAATGGGGAAATACACAATCGGGAAAAAAAGTGATAACAAAACAAGCAAACATAAAGTCATTAATATTTCGGGTGCAAAACTAAGCACGCAATAATTGATGTATGTGGAATTCGAAAGTAAAAAGGCAACATAGAATTCGAACAATAAAACATTTGCAAAACGAAATGTTCCACCTTTTTTGTAATTTGAGAAGCAGCAGGCTGATATTCGAGGCAATTCTTATTCTCTGTGAGCACAGCAATCGTTTTATGTACTGGGAAATTTAGTATAGAATAAAAAGTTCATGCATTACTTTCCATGTTGGTTATTGTGATTTTGTCTTCGTAAATACAAAATTTAGAAGACTCGAGCTGTTTTGTTGAAAACAGTTATTGAAATTATGAAGAGCAGATAAGATCCGTTTCACAGTGACAGGCATAATCTGTGGAGAATGTTGCACAGCACGATCGAGTCTAACATTATTTTTGAAGAAACAATTTATCAATTGACGTCATATTAAATGACATCATTGCAACGACGCGAGTTTTAATAGTGGGGAATCAGTTCAGGTGAGTCATATACTTAAATAAAACAGCAAACGCACGAATATCAATCACTCATCTCACTTTATGCTAAAGAAGTGAATGCAATAGAATATTTACATCATTGTTACGTATATATTGCTCATTTAAAAAACTGCAACCTCTTTTTGTTAGCCTTGTTGTAGGTTTCATTCTAAAAGATTGAGCGTTCTGAGTGCCCAACACTTTCACAAAGGCCTCGCTTACAAGGGCATGTTATACAGATCGGAAATAGATTTTCTTCTGAATTGTTCATTAAGCTGTTTCAGACGAAGACTCTTCATAGAAGAAAAACGTCAATGCATTGATTCTTACGCACATTCACACTCTATGTTCAGAGACAAATCTGAGCAAAAACATGTTTGTGGTTTTTTCAAAACGTATATGTTTAACTAGGGTTTGTCGAAAACGTGGGAACTCAGCAATTGCCTTCACAATTAGGAAAACTGTTTACGTCATCGTCTGTCAAGTACATAGTACAATCTTTCAAAAGTGCTATCCTTTTTTGTGCACTATATTATATCGATTGGGGGTATTTGAATGCTTTATCATGGTGCATTTGATGAAATGATACAATCAAACAAAGTTAATGATTTATCTGCAACAAGATATTAGGGGTGTTAAAATCAAATGCACACTTAAGAAGAGGAAATATAAAACAGAATGGATTTGTCGCAATTCCATTCAGGCATTAATGTTCTTAGCTCTTTCCTGGAAGTATACATTATATGTTAGCGTCAATGGTCCAGACCCATTTTATCCGTCCCCGCCAAATGATATATATAATGCATTTTTATAACTATGCCACACAAAAAAAAACTAAAATCCAAACTTAATAAGAATGACATAAGCAAGGTGTTTTGCATTGAATTGTGTAGTTTAAAGCATTATATACAAAAGATCGATGTTGTGCCGATAAATAAAAATTGCAGAAACTTAGTAAAAATAAACCATAACTGTAAACTTATTTAATTAATAAAGCTCTATTTTATAAGTATTGGCTACATATTTAATGTCATAATTATTGAAAATTGCGAGAGCGACTAAACTTTTAAACCAACGGTAAGATGTTTTAATTGCTTTGTGTTGATGGTTATTATTTGGTATTCAACGCAATTTACACAGTTGAATGGATGAACACTTGTGATCCGAGTGTTAATTAAGTCATTGATTAAGCAAACGGCATGTTCGTCCTTATCATTATGTTTTGTAAGGATAATTTACATATTTGAACGTTACATTCAATTATTAGGATTTTATGATTTACCACTACTTGTTTTGGAATTATACAATTAATGAAGCATTACCATTTAGTGAAAACCGATTTTTACACTCAAAAAGGGGGTGGGGGCGATTTTTGTTTTCATTCTTTTGAGTTGTGTGTTTTATACGCGTATTTATGGCTGGCGTGTTTTTTTGGCGAACGGTCGATTGTCATGAATGAAGGACTTCGTATTGCTAAGACAATTTAATACAATCGTAGCTCGAGTTTTAATTGAGTTCAACAATACTATACCATTTCTTGAAAACGTTAAACCAATAGCAAACAGGTCAATGAATTTGAAAGTTATTTCAAAGAAAACAAAATGATACGTTACAAAACCAATTATACCTAAAATAGGGCTTCCGCAGAACAAGATACTTAAATAACAACACCAATATATCAAAAGAATATTTCATACCACGGCAATATTTCACTTTATTATAGCCATTGTATCATTGTTATTGTTTTTCAAGATATATAGTTTATTGAAATAGCACAGAATTTCATGTAAAATATCTGATGAACATAGCAACTAGCGGTCATAAAGAAATAGGGATAATTAAGTGAAATTTACGGCAATAATGTTTTATTGTTTTAGTGTAAAAAAGTTATGTCACTGAAATCTGACATTTTCATTGGTCAAAGACATTTTGTGAAAAAGAACAAAATGTTGCACCCAGCAGCTAATGAAGAGTAATGTTCTGAAAGTTTCTCAGTTTCAAACAGGATTAATATAGAGAACATAATCGCTGTCTAAGGTTAATATATTGACAGGCCGAGAACATACGGAACTTCCTGAATATTCGGACCAAATTTTAGTCCGTAATTTAAAAACAACAATGTATGTCTATTTGAAAAAAAAACATGTTAAGAGTACAATAAAAAAATTTATCAAGGAAATGACGGATGACATAAACACGTTTTGATGACTTTTATTCTGATTAAGTTTCTTAAATCTAGGAACATGAATTGTCCAATTAGGTTTAACCGATGATACATTATAAGAATCATATTATAGAGGGAGCATTATTTCATCGAGATCGTAACGAGTATACACTTTACGCACTAAAACAAAAGGTGTTGTACTGTTAAGAACGGCGCAACTGATTAATATGCTTTCATAGTCAGTTCCTAATGTTGTTTAACACTACTTAGTTTGCTTTAAACTTACAATTAATCGTTCACATGTTCTTGGCAGAATATCGGTCTTTAACTGGGAAAATATATATAACGTCAAAATTGTATTGTTAGAGTTCAACGCTGTAGTTCAAATGGTCAGTAATTCTTTCTTTCGAAATTGAAAACGTTGTACGTGAAACAAACATTACACAAACTATTTACAACGTCTCAACCAGAACTATAGTTGACGAAAACATTTTAGTCGTGATTCCACGCATTTATTTCAAGTGATCTCATATGGATATTAAGATGATATATATCGACGCATTCTCTGCCATGTATTAAGCAAAACATGTTGTATACCTTTTTTGTGTGCACATATTGATAATAATAATTGTAAGTGCTATTCGGTTAATAGATTTAAAAAAGAGGTATGAGAAGACGAATACTTTTTGCAACTGTATTCACTACTATAAATTTTTTGCATAATGTGTGTATTGGTCTTTACTGCAACATATACATTCAAGCTATTATATTTATTGTTATAAACAGTTTTTCAAATGAATATAACAGAATTATTTGATCTTAACTACAGACAAATATGTTTTGTTATAATAATTTTTTGTTCATGGCCTGAACACTTAATGATAGACCAATACATGTTCACCTCAGGATTTACCCAAATTTGTGTTGTTTATAAAAATGTGTTACATCATTATTATACACAGACAGTCCATAATGCATATTCCCATAATAATAATAATAATAATAATAATAATAATAATAATAATAATAATAATAATAATAATAATAATAATAATAATGTAAGTATATCCGCTTTTCTTTTAACGAGGGCATAATACGACAATGACGGATATGGAGCGTATCCTTCTATAAAACAAATGCATGTATTGACTGTTCAGATTCATATTTTTTGAAAGTATTATTATATACCAATATATATATATATATATATTTTATTTCAGTTACACAGAAATAAGTAATTAATGAAAACATTACATATTCCCTACAAAAACATCAAACATGAATGGCAATTGTGAATATGAGAGTATGTGAATGTCATTAGGCAATGTGTTTTATCTATGATACATGACAACACTTGGCCTCCAGTTTCATTTAAACGTTTCCATTTGACTTTTTTAACCCAGTAGTATTTCATAAAAAAATAGGAGTATTCTGCACATATTAATTGTATTAAATGACAAACGATCGATGTTTCAACAATAGTTTGTGTGTGATTTCTAAAAATAAACTTGAAAAAATTTACAATGACGTAAGCGTAAATATTTTGCTGCACTGCTGTCATTTACACGGAATTATTGACATATCTTGACAATTTTTGTGAAAACTATTGTTTTTAAGTTTCAGTTCAATGTTGTTAAAACAATCAACGGCTAATACGTACCTTAAATGGTCCCTAAAGGGAAATGTAAAGATGATGGATGATTTCTTGATGACTTACGGCGTAATGAAAGTATGCTGTAAAGCGTTGAAACTTTAGATTTCGATTTCACAATAAACGGCGTCGTGAGTAAATGAATTGAATATGTGTCTACTGCCGTAAAATATTCAGATGCAAATGAATTACTTGTCGACAGGTTCAGAAAAAAACTGGGTAAAGTTTCGTTGTTTGTATTAAAAGCGTTGAATTCAATATCTATGAAGGTGGTTAAAGGCTCTCGCAAGAATGTGTAGTATTTCTCTGGAAGTGACCGTGATGTATTTTTGAACATAAGGACAATTGAGTTACAGAATAACAAGTATGTTCCGACAATTTCTTGTTTTAGTATTAAACAGAATGCCGCCAATTTATTTATGGTTGAGAGAATTTGCTGAAGTAAAAAACCATTATGATATCTGCAATTGTATACGCTGCAACGGCCCATTTACAATAAGTATTCAAGGTTGACTGTTATCTATAGAATATATTTGTTTATAATAAATTAAAAGTAGGAAATATGATAACAATATGATATTGCTTGCGCCATACATATAAAGAACATTCTTTCTATGCATTCAGCTTTTTGATATATAAAAAACAACTTCGCAGACTGGTTAACATTTCACTAAAGCGATTTCATTTCTAAAAAAATACAATACGTCATTGTTATAAGGAACCTAACTGAGAAAAAATGATTGGGTTAGCATTGATTTACGAGTTGCAGACATCTATTGACGGTTAATACAAAAACAATTGAATTTAGTAAAATGATGTTTTTATACATTTATGTAATAAATCAATGTACTTATACTACATTTTCTAGCACAAAAACGCACTACAACCCATGGGCGTATACTGAGCAAAGGTGTTCCTAAAAACATCGTAAGACGTGTATATAGAGAATACTAGGTCGGTGCCGAATAAAGCGCAGTTTATTTTGCGAGGCTTAGAAAATCTGAACCACGAGCCTTGGCGAGTGGTTCAGATTTTCGGGCCGAGAAAAATAAACTGCGCTTTATTCGGCACCGACCTAGTATTCGATTTATCCCATCAATATTCTATTTATCCAACATTTTTATATTTAATTTGTTTCTTATGCAATCACAAATCAAAATCAGATAAAATTAACTGAATCTAACCTTGCGTAGTAATATTAAAATTGTGTGTGATCTTTCCCGTTTGCGCCACTCGAAATAGTCCTTAAGAATTCCACGCAAAAGCAGAATAACAAGACAAAATATCGCTATATGCCTCGATTCAAATTTAATCAGCATTCCAAATGTTACACACTCAAGTACAACACAAACGCTTTTGTTCAAATTCAAATTCTAGTTTCACCACTGCAATAAACAAAAGAATGGCAGCCATTTTGAACTTACGTCAGGCATGATTCAGCATTTATCCCCGCAGATAATGTAAACTAATTTTAGTCTATAAACAACTCTTTTTTTACACACTTTTTACTTACTGGCATAACAAAGTCAAACATCTACTGCTTCTTGTTCTACTCACTAAAGTTATGTAATTACCATGTTTATTTTCGTCAGTTTTGTTTGCTTTTATGCCTTTATGGCGAGTTAAAACTTCTGCACACAAAACAAAATTGATTTCTTCATCGTCACTTGGTATAAAAACACGCTTAACTCAATGACAACCTTAATCCAATCCTAATAAAAATACAGTTAAAACGATATGTACTGTTGAAAAGACGATGAAAAGTACAAACACAAACCAAAAAACGTTCGAACTAGTATCTTACCTTTAATTATCCTTTAAAATCCATAAATAATCCTTTTAACACAATAATTGTCGATTTTGCATTTAGGGTCTTTACTAATTATTTTAGCATATTTAAATAAAGACCCTTATGCCATTCTTATCACTTTTCAAAATTAATGTGTTTATGAACTCGATAAACTTTCCACTTTTTCACACGCTACGTCATATACTCTACAGAGTCAAAATTAAACTGGTGTGTTTCGTCACAGAAATTACGTCACACAAGATACTTCATAAATTGCGCAATCATTTGAATGAAAAATAAAAGTACGGAAAGCCTGTTTTGAGATACATTTAATTGGAAATTCGGCTTTCATTTATATATGGTATATTTATTTGAAAAGTAAACATTCATTTCGTGTAAAAATAAAAAAAGTAGTCCGCCGCGCGTGACAGCTCTATTTCAACACTGCTGAAAATAAACGCAAATATATCCCACAGTCGTTTATTTCGACAATGCACGTCTGAGGATGGGATAAAATGTAATACTTGTGTGTTAATAAGTCATCTTATAAAAAATAAATGCACGTGCTTTCTGTTGGGCATATACGTTTCGCCCCATTAGTGCAAAAAGGTACTATGGGACATTTAATTTCAATGTCACATGGTACCTTTTTGCACTAAAGGGGCGATTTATTTTGCAATAGATAATTCGTTGCATGTTGTTTGGTACCTCCCGATGAAAAAACAACGATCCCTCTATACTGTTTTAAATGTACTCATTTATTACACAAGATGGCCTTTTTCCTGAAACTATTTCTAACCTTCTTATACAAGTGTTCCTTTGGGAAATAAATGATCAAGCTACTGACAAAGCTATCGATTAGTTGATGTAATTCTATAAGCATACTATTCAGACAGTTCTTCTGACGTGTCTGGTAAAATCTGCCATCATAAATAATTCTGTTTGAAACTTGGCTATGTCAGACATCAAGAGCTCAACATACATTCAAATTGATTAATATGCCGGAGCAAGATCAATGATTAAGTGTCTTACCATGTAAATAATTATGTAACATGAACATGGTGAATTGTTTGGTAAAATATACGCTGCATTTAGGGTTCCGCCGGTATTTTCCACCATAAGTGATTACATATGTCATTACAGAAGTAGTGCAACATCTGAATGCTCAAATGAGATACGCATTGAAGTATGCGTATAAATCTTCAAGTTCTATTAAAATTGTCGAGGATTGTTGAGGATTGTGCAGTGTAAAGGCCTCTTACTTTATTTGACCCCCAATAAAGGGCATTATACCCTTTGCACTGTCTACCCAGTTTTGGAAAAGGGTAGAGGACCATTATCAGCTGGTAACCAGTACACTGTAGCATAGACAATTTGCCAGTCAGCGGAGAAAGATATCACATACACAGACATTTTATCTAAAACATATATACTGAGCGGACGACTGTCTGAAGGATCCAGACATTCCTTAAACCAGGCCTTTAAGAAGCAATGGCAACACTATAAAAGCGCATTGCTGTTTACCAACTAACAACACTATAATTATGTTTAAAGAACTACTCACCAAGGCCATTGAAATTTGAATAAATGACTATGAAGTGAAGGGGTAAACAAATCTGCACCACAAATTGAACTCAATTTCGTTTTAATGTAAGCAATTTCAATATTTACATAAATAAATAAGAGCTAAATACTTGAACAACATAACAAGATAAGAAACAAATAAGAATAATGGGTTCAATTTCTTTATTACTTAACTGTGTCACTAAACGAAGTTCATGCTGAACAAAACACCAAAATTTGGTTAAATGTTGGAACGTAATCTATTAAAATTGACAGATAATTAGTTGACATTTCTTCCTCGAAAACGTTAAGCCTTATTCAGATTTAGAGAAATCGGAAAACACTTTTACGCAATTATCCGCGATTTAGATTAATTGATCAATTTTGTTCAGATGATCTCGATTAAAAGGCATAATACACGTCATAATGCTTAAGCTCTACCATCATTACCGCAATGGGTTACGTAGTGTTTTGTGACCGATATCATAGGGTTGGGTTTCCTTTTGAAGAATAAATCACGAAAACCTTGTTCTATTACCAAAATATATGTTGCAAAGCATGTTTGTCTTGTAACAATTTAAATACGTTTTAAGGCCATTGGATTGGCTAACAATGTGTGCATGACCGTTCACTATTTTATTATTGCTTTTTTAAATTGTTTAAATTGATGACCTTCAACGAATTGCTAAGATAATTATGTATAATGCATGTTATACTCTCATTGCTTAAGAATGACCGTTTAAAGGATGATATACAGTGTCGATCATGTTTTATTGTTATGCCCGCTTCGAAGAAGAGGGGGTTAATTGTTCGTCTGGATGAAGGTCGGTCGGTCTGTCGGGCTATGTGTCTGTCGGTATGTGTGTCTGTTGGTCTGTGTGTCTGTCGGAAGACCAGTTCGTTTCCGATCATTAACTTGTAAACGGATTGATCGATTGGCTTGATAATTCACATGTGCATTGGCCTTGGAGAGCAGATAACCTCTATTGAAATGGGGTCACTAGATCAAAGGTCAAGGTCACTGTCACAATAAGTGTAAAAATCGTTTCCGATCAATAACTCGTCAACCAATTAACTGATTTGCTTGATACTTCACATGTGCATTTGTCTTGGTCAGTAGAACTGTTGTTTATGGTAAGATTTTGATTTAAGGATAGGAACATTGTCCACATACAGAAACGTTTTTGATGAGTTCTTGTTCCCCGAGAATCTCAGCTTTGCTGCAACACGTTTGAACTATAGCCGCACATTTCAGCTTTTTTTTTCTGAAAGACATTCAATTTCGTTCGCCTATAAGAGAAGCGTGCGTACCAACCACATCGCTATTCGGAGTCGCTTTTCTGATAAATTAACTTTTGAAACTATTGTAGATTCATATTAAAGCCGTTTTTTTGCTGGTGCTATATTGTATGTACACACAAATATATATGTTTTGTTAAAGGTTTACATATAGTTATTACAGTTTGTAATAGCCAACGTTTTGAAAACTGGGTCATTGTGTGTGGAATGTCATTAATAATTTCTTATTTAATATAAATTTCTTAAAAAGTCGCAATGATATGTAATTGTCGGAAGACGTTGACAAGCAATGGAAAAAACAAACTCGTCAAGCTTCTAAATTAGATTTATTGGGTTATAAATTACAATTAAATGTCACGAACGTCAGGATATAATTGACTTTAAAAATCAAATGGTATTTGTTCATTTTTTATTTTTTATTCTGAACAATTCCTTGCAAGTCGGGGAAACTGTAAAAATAGCATGAACTTAAACGGAAACAAAACATTTTTTCTATAACTTTTGAATTTAACACATAAACAGGAACCCTTATCAATGAGTTGTTTCGAGTAGTTGTAGATTGTGAAATAACATCCAACAAAAATATTGTTATCCCTTAACAAAAAAGCAATGGCCGTGCTGCATCTTTCATAAAAAAAGATGTGTGCCTTGGCCTTACTGCTTTTCTTTGTCTTTTTGTTTAATTCTAATAATAACACATTCACTCGTCACTACAAACTCAACAAGCACAAGCAACCAAGGCATTTTTATATCTTCATGTACAAACACTTCAATATGGGTATGCTTAATTGCCCAAGCATACACGATATTAACTAGTGATGGATGTTTTATATTATAATCCTTAGCTCTGTGTTTTGCCTAGACTTATGTCCGTCTCTACTATTATTTGTAGTAATTGCCTAAAAAGTATATCTGCGCAAATATCCGGGAAATATATCAAATTATATTGTTAGTTTTGCTCTGTGCTTTTAATTGTTTAATGTTTTTGCAAAAAAAAGTGTTTACTTAAACAGCATTACTGTATTACTTATACTCCAAATAATACGTCTCCTAACTCGATCTTACATTAAAATGTTAACATATATTGTGTGCTAACGATGTTCATTAATATATTCTTCTTACTCGCTACCGCATAATGTAAACCTGATATGTTATGAACTCAGCGATGTTCACTTTACATGTACTTCTATTATTCCAAAAAAACAACTAATCATGATATATTATGTCTTTGTGTTGTACATCTATATTTTATTATTATATGCTGGCAAGTAGATTACCTACCCCACCCCTTAATGCGCAATTCACGATGTATTTTTCGAAGCAAATTATTGAAAATAAATTTACGTGGTAATACTAGTGAAATACTGTAGTCACACCATATAATTAGAAAAATGATAGAAATATAGTCAAAATGTCTTATCCTTTTTGAAATTAAATTAAAAATTGTGTACATCTCTTCTCGAGGAAAATTTCAAAGCATCCTGTACTATATAGAGATACTAAACGATTTTTTTTGTTCACTTTTTTATTTAAAATACAGGTAAGTCTACTACAATATTATATCTGAAAATAATCATTAAAGGGTCATAACAGAGTACAATCTTAAAAGTTTGAAATGGAGAATATAACATGTTCATACAATTATGTTTTTTGTTTTATTGAACATATTGCGAGGAAAAGATGTTCGTGAATTGAAATAGAAAAATAGAAAAAATAATTCATCTAATGTATCTATTGTTTTGTTTTGTTTGTTTCTTTGCCTTTTTACTTTTTAACGTTTCTTGTTTGAATTTTGACGTCATAATATGTTCAATGTCTTTGTAATAAGAGCTTTTTCTTGTAGCGAATTTTGTCTTCATAATATGTTCAATGTCAGTATAATAAGAGCTTTTTCTTATTTGAATTTTGATGTCATAATATGTTTAATGTCAGTGTAATAAAAGCTTTTCCTTGTTTGAATCTTAACGTCATAATATGTTTAATGTCAGTGTAATAAGAGCTTTTTCTTGTTTGAATTTTGACGTCATAATATGTTCAATGTAAGTGTAATAAGAGCATTTTCTTGTTTGAATTTTTACGTCATAATATGTTCAATGTAAGTGTAATTAGAGCTCTTTTCTCCGTAACGGGCGGAGTGGCTCGGTTAAAAAGAGCGTCTCTACTGTTATTGGTATGTGTGTTTTGTTTGTGTCTTTTCTTTTTTACATTTTGCTGATGTAAAATCCTGGTACCTGCCTACCAAAACCTCTTTCTTATGTTAGATCTTTTTTCTGTTCAATTTATATTACTTCCGTTCTGTATTAAAATATGTTTTTGTATTTATAGTAGTATTGCAAACTATAAATTTTTGTCCCTTTTTTTTACTAAATGTTCTAACAACCAACTGGACTGGCGCACACAAACTTATCATTACTTTACTATCATTTTGTATGACTATTAACATATGTACTCTAAATGTAAAAGGGCTTAATAGCAAGGACAAACGCACTAAAATTGTCAAATGGTAAGACGAAAAACAAAAAAAGGCCTTTACAGAAAAGTCACCTAACACCTACCTTAGCACATAACTTGAAAAGTGAATGGGACGGAGATATCTATCTTAGTGGACAATATACAAATAAACAAGAAATCGCGTTTCTTATCAAAAGTCATACAGGAATAACAGTGGATAACTTTAACAAAATAATAATTGGCAAACAAGCAAGTATAGACATAAAAATACACGAGACACAATTAACATTAATAAAAGTATACTGCCCTAACATAGATGAATCTAAATTTTACGAAATACTGCAATCCTATATAATAAGTAACCAAGATAAAAACATTATAGTTTGAGGTGATTTCAATGTTGTTTTTAACCCATTATTAGATAAAAAAAAATGAAACCTTTATAACTCACTCAAAACATAGAAACATTTTGAATAACATAATTGAAAACTATAATATGATAGACATCTGGCGGACAGTAAATCCAAACGAAAGCAAATTCACCTGGCACTCAAACACAAAACCAACGATATTTTGTAAGTTAGACTATTTTTTAATATCAGAGTCACTTTGCAACATTATTGACACATGTAACATAAAACCAGGATATATGACTGACCACTCTCTAGTTGAGTTTCAAGTACACAAAATACAACCTGCACGAGGCCCAGGATACTTTAAACTTAATAATAGCATCTTATTAGATACGCAATATCAAACGCAAATAAAACAAGAAATATTCAATACAGTTCAAAATATTAAAGATGCAAACCCAAACACCTTATGGGAAGTAATTAAAGGAAATATACGTAACACACCAATTAGATACACATCATTTAAACAAAAAGAAACACACAAACTTGAAATAGAAACCATAAAAGTCATTGAAACACTTGAACTTTTTGAATGTAACATCAGCAATAATATCTTAAATGAAATTGCAAACAAAAATATTTTTCTATCTACTGTTCTATCAGCATGGAGTAATGTTACTCATAATCTAGAAATTCAAACCAATAGTAATATTATTTTATGGAACAATAAAGACATAACTTCAAACAATAAGACGTTTTTCTATAAACATTGGTTTGAACGAAACATTAAATATGTCGACCAATTTTACGATTACAGAATTAAGGACTTCTATTTTTTTGATAATATATGTTACATATACGGAATACCTTCAAGTAATTTCCTGAAGTACTACACATTAATCAAAAGCATACCCATGTATATTAAATCTATAACGAATACGAATAACACACCATGTTCTCAAACAAAATTCGTAGAAAACATACAAGCAACAATAAAACGAACACAATATTTTACACTCTACAATTAAAAACCCTGTAGAAAACTCCAAAACTCAAAATAAATGGCAAAATCCTGTTTCGAGAACATGAATTAATTTGGAAACACATATTGATCATGCCATATAAAGCACCTATCGATAGCACACTGAGAAATTTTCAATATAAATACATCCATAGAATAATAGCAACCAAAAAATATCTTTTTAAGTGCAACCTATCCAACACAAATTAATGTGATATATGCTGCGAACACATTGAAACAATAGAACACCTTTTCTGGGAGTGTAAACATATTCAAACTCTATGGAACCAATTGACAACATTTCTTGAGAAACAACAAATAAAAATTAGACTGTCCCCCTTAAATATTAGTTTCGGTGTAAACACCTTCAACATACCAGAAATTAATAACACTATGAACTACATTATTATATTAATGAAATATTTCATATTCAGCATGAAATACAAAAACAAACACCTACTGTGAACTGTTTTATAAATTATTTTAAACTAAAGATCCAAATTGAAAAAGAGATAGCCCTCAACAACGATACACTTCACATTTTTTAACAAAAATGGAAACACATCAAAATTTTATAACCCAGTCCAGTTGTCTTCTACCCCGCTTTACGCAACTCATCTATTGTTCTAATTACTATATTAAAAAAACATATACTACTAAAAATAAAAAATAAACTGTAAATACTAGCATATCATGTATTATATGTTTGACATTACTACTTCTGTATAATAGCACTTTGTTCTTGACCATGCACATAATATATTCATTGTATGTTTTTACATTGAATAATAAAAAAAAAAAAAAAAAAAAAAAAAAAAAAAATAACCTTTATAANAAAAAAAATGTTATTTAAGTAAAACATTAAACCGTCGAATCAAGAAAGTAACACAAACATCAGTATCTTTTTTTCTTATAACGTTTTTTTTTACAAATAAAGTGATGGGTAACAGACGAGCAGTAAATAAGATCAAATCAACGGGGGTTATCTCGCATGTTATCGGACTAGTGTCAACTCGGGCCTTGACCAAGTATGGCACTGATTTCAAATGGTTTTGTGACATAAATGGTCGTTTGCTCTGAGATATTTGTCATGATACGTATGAAAACATCGTGAGTCATGCAGTGTGTAAGTACGATGTAAAACGTTAACATCCCTGGACAGTCATGCAGTTTATTTCTGAAGTACCATTCACTATAATAAATTGAGACAACCAACGTATATCGGTCGAATAGTTCACGATAATTGGAGTATGATACGTTATAATATTGATGATAGGTACACTATAAGAACATTTTGTGACTTGTGAATGAGGATTGCCTTGCTTGCTTGTTGCGGATCGGTCGCCGTGTCACTCCATATTATTGTATGTTTTTAATTTGTGTTTAGTTTTTTATTTCTATTGTACAGCGCCATAAAATATGTTTTATACGTTGAAATAGGCGTTCAATCAAATGCTGAAGTTTCAAGTTTCAAGTTTTTAGAACATGCACACGTTTTATTTTCAGGACAAATCGCCTCAGTTTTGTGTGGCTTTTGTAGATTGTTTTAGAATTGTCTTAAGGTTTGAGTAAATTACGTTGTTGGAGACTATTCATTCGTGCATTTGTTACATTATATGATTTGATTGATTAAGAATTGTGTAAGAAAGTTTCAAAAATATTTCTTTATTTGTAAATATAAGTTCAGAAAAATGTGTCTGTCATAAACGTCTAGACATTGATAGAAATTGCTTGTGCACATTTTGTGCTGAACCATTATAACTTCAGAATTTTATTTTTGTCAATTTTTCGGAGTTGGTATGGACACGAATGTGCAGAATTTGAGAAGAAGCATAGGATGGTTTTTGAATCTCGTTTTATGTTAATTCGTAATATTGTCATTTTAATTTTCTGTATTAATGTTATTTATTTAAATCAATTTAACATATTTAAAACTGTTTAACTTGAATTATTGTATGTGCCTTAAAGTGACAGTTCGCGGATATATATATATATATATATATATATGGGCAGAATCGTAAGAAAACGTGTTGTTATTGAGGATATCACTGAAAATCCGATTGAAATCGGTTGAAAACAAACAATATAGCGATTTTTATTTTGGGGTCGAGTACGGTAAAGTACGAAAACGACCTAAAAAATATTCATGATTCGACACGTTAATTCAAACCTAAACAAACAAAATTGCGGCTACGGGCGAATTTAGCGAAGAGAAGGTAAGAACAAATGCAAATACATCTGTTACAGACGGAAACTGAGTTTCAACGGTACGTTTTTGCTAAATCTATGTATTTATCTTCCATATGCTAATAATGTTTAGCGAAAGCTAAATATAGAAATTATTTGCATAACTCGCGACGCTGCAATGATTTTCGCCTATTGCATGTATTTATGATCATTTATATATTATTTTATCGATTCAAACGCGATTTTGACCAGGTTTTCGATATCAACCTCGATAAATAAATTTCAATGAATTTATGTAAAGTTTATTTCTCGCTATACGATTTATATGCAAAACAACGATATATTCAACGAACTGTCACTTTAAGATATAGACATACATAATGTTTAACTATATGACGTATGGTCTCTGAAGCTTTTCAATAAAGAGGAGATGTAGTTGATGCACGTTTTGTTTGATTGTTGTGCTCTGGTCTGTATATATCCATTGAGTTGTTGAATGGTAAATAAATGTAAATATATTCTCTTTCATTGCTTTAGTTTGTTTTTATGTAGCCTTAAATTTTAATGAATAGTTCTAGGCAAAACGTCAGGTTTGGAACTCCTTAAAACCGGTTTAAACCAACGAGTGCTTTTGCATTGACAGTTCCAAGGCGATGACTCCAGTTCTTTGTACGTGTGTATCTTATGTACTGGCTTTGTTACTCACTGTTTGGCCATTGGTTCCATTACAAAAGGACCGTATTGTACGTTGCAGCTTAAGTTTACCTTTATGTGTATGTGTTAATATAATTGTAAAGCATTATTATTAGATAACTATTTGATATCTGTACGACGTGGGTTTGTAATATTGTTTGTTAAAAAATCGAATAACATGTAAATGCATCCATGTATATTTTGCGTAACCTACTGCATAACAGTTGTCGTTTGTTTGGGTGTCGGTATGAAATGTTTTGTTTAATCGTATATGATATTATGTTTGTTCTGGTAAGCCATATGTATAACTTGTTGTGGACAAAATGGGAAAGTTTGAAACACTTGCTAAGGCTCGTAGTTCAGATTTCCTTGACGTCACCAAATAAAATTACAGGTATTCAATACTAACATTGTATTATTTGTTCTAATTGGAAAACATTGTATATAGTTCGGAAAGGTATATATTGAATGCTCCAGGCTGTAGTTATAGGCCAACAGGCGATACCATCAATACCAGCAAATGTGTGGTTACAGTATAAGCCTGAAAATAGATTAATTGCTAAATTAATATTTTATTTAAAAGGCAAAACAATACCTTGACTTTTCGGAAATATTCGCCAAGATGATAAGGAAATACATATAATAAGTCTTTCTTAATTTACAAGATCCTTAGAAGATCAGGCTTGTTTTCCTTCAGGTTGATTTGTATACGTTGAATATAAGGTTGTGTCATTGTTTTGATTGTTTAAGTTTTTTTTTATGTTGTTTACGCATTTGACAATGTTCAGCTTTTGCATTCCTTAAATTGTGTGGATATTGTAAGTCATCTGGACAACGTTGCGATAATAAAGACTGCGGTGAAATAAATTTTCTTCGTCGATGGAGATGATAACTATCTTTACGCATGTTAGCAATGAGTGACTGATATTGTAACAGCAGACTAACATTTTCTTTCTGAAATGTAAAACTGTAAATAAAAATGTAAAACAAAGGAAATTAAAATCTCTTACAACATTGTATACTAATTCCAGTTCTACTATGTTTACAATATCGCCAGACGTCAGTAAAGATATAATAATGGAATGAAGTGAGCATCTTTCGAATCATGGTTATGCACACCGGAAGTAATTCTGCTTAGATTTCCATTTTAATGACGTTTTTTCTCGGTGTCCTAGAAACATAATCTTCAAGCGATTCAGTAAACATTTCGATTTATTTTAAAAAAGTATGACACAAAGAATAAAAGCTAATTTGTTTTAATACTAATGAAAACATTGTTTTTAAATCTAAAACTATGGAACATCTATATATTTTTTAAAATAAAACTCATTTTTCCTAGACGTTTGAATACCTTTTTAGGTGGAAAATTAACATAATTGAAGTAAAATCTATAACAATATGGAACAAATGTGACAACAGTAAATATAATCTTTACCAACATTTAGCTATAATATTGTGTGTTTAAGCAAATTATTTTTAAGTAGTGTCACTGTACTGACTCATATATTAAATAATTATATAATTTCAAAACATTCATGTTCTTGTCTTAATTAACGCAAAGTAACCTGATGTATACTATTAACAACGACCAAATTTTATATACAATTGTCGTATACCTCGATTAAAGTTATCCAGACAAAAAGTGATAAAGGGCAAATAAGCCAAAATGACATATTTGTGTTGAAAACATCATCTGGAGCAAAATTAACCAGTCTATACGAATTAGTAATATAAATAGAAATGCCGAAGCCTTCTGTATTATTTATTCAATGTTTGATGTGCACTGGAAAATAAACTGGAGGACATTCATGAAACTATAAAAGAAGATTAACATCGCTTTTAATGGGGGTATTTTTGTTCAATAGTGCATAGTGTCTTGTTTCTAAAACAAAAAGAAACCTTTCCAATGACTATGTTAAGACTGTCGGCATCAGCCGTTGACAACCGAACACGATGTCGGACAGTTTTTTTTTAAAGAAATTAAAGCAACTAGACGCATTCGCACTCTCAGCTAAATTACAAATACGTGTATTTACCTATCTTCTTTAAAAATAAACTTCAGTGTCAGATTCATTAAAACTAGCATTATGTATGTTTACGTGATCAACGTAAATTATTAAACTTTGTGGTATATAAATTGTTATATTGTAAATGACTTCCAATAATTAAGCAGGCTCTATCTTTTGCCAGGACGGTCTTTATAAGTCCATGACATATGCACTTAAACGCTTTTAGTCAGAGTCACATTGGCGCCACAATGAATCTAGTGGACCTAAAAATAAACAGCATAAACATTATCCGGACTAACGGTCGAATAACCTGGTTGACAGACGAAGGCATAGATTGTGAACGCCAGAAATGGGGACCATACAAATCAGATCCATTTTAACATTCACTCCTTTAAATGGAAGTGCGCGGTCGAATCTTATAAACTCAAATAGGTTGCCAAAAGGTGAACAATTTACATATGTTGTCCATTTACATTCATTTGCATTGTAAACCTGTAACGGTCGATGTCAACGTTTTATGCGGGCACGCGAGAAGAAAACAATACAGCAGTTACATGCGATTGTGAGTACGTAAGTATTATTATTGAAAACCTAGTTTGCGGTGCCCTCTCAAGTTATGCGGCTGTTGAAGACAAACACAATGTTATTAGCGAATTATTTATTTATTTGAGACATACATAGTCGTTCAACCCCTCTAAAAACGATACCCTGGGAACAGTCAATGCATCTTGACATGCTACAAACGTATTTCTCGAGACATTTAAATGCCTTTGAAGAAAGATCTTGTTTTATAATCATGTGTCTGGGTTTCCGTAAAGAAACTATGTATTACGATGCACACAAAGTTCCGCATACAGTCCTGAAAGTAAGCAATACGAATTAAATCAATATATACTCTATATTATGTAAATAACTATGATATATATATTAAAGCAATATTAGGTTGACCTTCACTTTTGTTCAATACATATAGAATGAAACGGTTGATGTGAGTACATAGAGAGTGTAGGCGGAAATAATGTAATGTACAAATTAATGCATTCACAAATACATATACTAGTTGTATACTTAAAATATCAAATTTAATGTGTTAAGTCTATAATACAAATTAAAATATATAAATGTTGAAGGGGATTGTGTAAAGCTCAAAACCGGTTTGTAATTACTAATTATCCCACTTTTACAGCGAATTCGGTTGGATTAAAGCCCCGTTGATTACATTTTTGCTATAAACCACGGCACGAAATGAAGTAATGATTTCAACAAAATGACGTCATAAATCCAGCGAAATTATCCAGTTTAAACAAAAAGGTTTACTGAATGAAAAGTGGGATAAACAAAATAATAGGTTAGTGTTGATTATAAATCAGGGTTATCATGCTCGGCACGAAAACGAAAAAGCACTCGCTTAGGCTCGTGTTTTGTGTTTTCTAAGCCTCGCATGATATACCTGATCTATAATCAACACTAACATATTATTCTCTATATCTCTTTCAGAGTACAAGTATCGCGAGTTTGAGAAAATAGGCCAACAACATGTTGAGACCGCCGATTACATTTATGTATGTATTACTTTTTTCCAAAGCATGTATTGTGCAGTATTTGTGTGATTGCTTAAATTTATATTTGTATATCAAAATGTTTACAACGAAACGATAAGTAGCATATATTTCAATATATGCATACAATATGTAGGTCATATTGTATAATTCCATATCCATAACAAGAGCTTGTCACACTATTGACTAAAAGTACCCCTTGACGTCCCATGTCGGAATTTGTAGAAAATTAGTACTATATAAAGTTAAGGTTGTCCAATGGGCGTGGTCAGTGTTGACCCCTGGGGTATTATTTTTAAACACTTTGTACAGGACCAATGTTATATACAAAGTAGAACACTGTGGTTTTAGTGAAAACGATTTTAACATTTGTCTTTATATTTACTGTTTGTAAATATTTAGCTCCTGTTTAGTAGTAGTTTGGACTACCGGGACATGATGTCGATGTAACATACCATACCTGCGGACCTAGTGTTTTATATAGCAAACAAGTTTTGTGCTAGACAAATCTATAATAACCTTTTGACTTCCAGGACGAAGCCATGTTTACCCTGACCGTTATTACCCCAGCGGCATAGTTAGAGAAACATGGTACATGTTTTCCTTGTGGTTTATGATTTTTTTTATTGTGCTTATAGCACATATTAATAATCCTATAATTATGATAATAATAATAATAAATTGCGTTAATTTCATATATTCATTAACAAGCCTGCAATGTTGAACGTGTTCCGTTGAAACGTGCAGAAGGACGCCTCCTGTAAAGTTTGGCTCTACCAACTCTTGAGGGTATAATAACGAAAAAGCCAATTTATTAGTATCAGACTATTGGCAGATCATTTATTATATTTCCTGAGGAGAATACAGGCGGAGCAACGGAAGCCGGTGTCGATTGATCGTGCAAATATAGTATTGCGGTAGTTGAAACGGTTTTGATAGACATGCACACTACACAGTGTTTACAAAGTATATAGAAGTTTTTCGTGCTTTATTGAAGGAAATTAATTAACTTGTTAACATGCATATTTAATGTATATTTGTAGTTTATAAAGAACAGTGATATCGATACGATGAAACGCACTTGTATACATTTGTGCTTTATTGGCAACAATATCTGCCCACTGAAAATGTTCGTATGAATGATCCATTTTTTACCTAATTAGCAAAAAAATGTAAATGATATACCAAATAATGTACTACTTAACAACATGTAGACTATGTATGCATATAAATAGTATGACAGAAATTCAATGCATGTCTAGAAATGTAATTTTATGGTTTAAAAATGCATTTCTCATAGGTATTTGAATCCATAATCTGTAGCTCGTTTGATACGGCTACAGAGTACAAACTGTGGCACTTCGTTGTTGTTTGAAATCTATCCTTCGTATATTTATAAGTGTTCTACGATTCGTTTAAGTCGCGTTGTGTAATTTTTTGTTTTGACTTAAAAGTCCCAGATTCGTTAACTATTCAAACGTTTGCAAAAGAAGGCAACAAGTCTTTTTCTATAATATATAAACTTTTATTCTTGGTTAAATGATATTATAGAATTCCTTATATAAGTCGTATTAAATAATTGAAATAAGACAAAAACATGATACTCCAAAACAAAATATAATCCGTCAAATGTCTATGTCCAAGTGTCCGTCTCTCTTGCACTATCCCGTGAAGCCGTTAAATTGGGATGTTCACTGTGCGAGTTGCTATCAACATAGCTCGGCTGGCTCGATTAGGGTCAGAGATACCTCACTTTTATACTAATGCTTATATAAACGGTCACGTTGTAGAAAAACGTGATAGTCTCAGTCAGTAAACAGAACACTCCATCAACCTGTCAAGATTGTGCCCTTAACCCCAGTCATATGATGGTCCGAGTCCTACATGTATAGATCCTCCCATCGTATGACAGTACATGTACTCTTATATGTATGATAGTTTACTAGGACATCGTATGACAGTACATGTACTCTTATATGTATGATAGTTTACTAGGACAGAAAAAGTGTTACAAAACACACTAGCCGAATGTATTTGTTTTATTTTCTTCGTACGAAAACAACATATTCGTCTTCACTGACTCGAAGGATTAGTCAACCAGATGATTATGGATTTGACGAAGAGATAGTAGAATATATAATATACTACAATAACATTATAATATTATGTGATGTGACACCTCCCCCACACAGTTGAGTAATTGAAGGAGGTTTTGATGAGACCTTTGTTTCAAAAGTATGGCCCTGTTTGGGACAAAATTCCAGTCCAGAACAAGCCCTAACTATCATTTAAAGTCATTGTTCGGTTTACCATCTCCTAAACGTGGACAATAAAGTTGTGTTTCAAAATCACAGAATCGCCTTTTAACAATCAATAAGAAAAAAAAGAATGTCTAAGTCAGACCAGTTTACAGATTTTCGTATATTTGACGTTTAATATTTAATAGGTTAACTTAAAATTTACTAATATTTGAAATAATCTCAGATTCGTATACTTTGAATACAAATGATTTGTTTGTATCTTTTCCTTCACCAGGATTTTAACACCTGAACTGTCTAAGGCACGACCACTGTAGTGAATAGGTTATGGCACATAAAATACCAAAGATGTTCAACTTCCTGAAGAAAGCACCAANTAATACACGTTTTGTAGAAAATATTGATAAAATCATTAACCATGCTTTATAATCATTTTAACATAATGTATAGTTTTTAAGCTTGTTGCATATTGTAATTTGGAAACTGTGACAAGTCCTTTTATATATTTTTTCTCAAATATGCAAGAACATGTAGAATATATCAACACATTTCACTTCTATGCCGTTTTATTTGCACTTTTCTTGTGACATTTATAGTGCCATTTTAGCAGCATTTAAGCAGGCTGCAATCTTTTATATAAAAATAAGTTTCATTTCAACAAGTTATGTTCTTTGCAAACCGTGAAAGATAAAAATTTATATAGAATAAATGCATTTAAGGAGATATAATTTATCGGTTAAAGAAATTTACAATCAAATTCAATCAAGGTTATTGTACCATGCATGATGCCTTACACGAAATAGTCGTACAGACGGGTTTTTATGCCCCCGGTAGGGTGGCATATAGTGATCGCACTGTCCGTCTGTCCGTCTGTCCGTCCGTCCGTCTGTCTGTCTGTCCTTCTGAAATCCCGTCAAACTTGCGTTTAGGTTTCGAAAATTGGTCATAACTCTTGCAATATTGATCATAGCAACTTGATATTTGGCATGCATTTGTATTTTATGGAGCTGCATATTTTGAGTGATGAAAGGTCAAGGTCATCCTTCAAGGTCAAAGGTAAAAAAAACAAATCAAAACGGCGCAGTAGGAGGCATTGTGTTTCTGACAAACACATCTCTTGTTAAATAAATATTAAAGTTGTCTACAAGTGTTATTTGCATTCGCAAAAACCTATGTAGATTGTGCGTTCCTATGACTTTTGAAGCAGCATACTATAGTTATTTCACTAATGCATGATTAAATATTAAAAATAAATAGTATATTAAGATTTTTAAATATCAAACATTAACAAAAGGAACTCAAATACATTTGCCGACCCTTTCTTATGTACAACGACTTTCAATATAATGAACATAATACCCAATTTTCAGGATAAACAGAAAATAATACCCGTTTTTTCAAAACTCTGATAAAAAGGATATTTAAATGGACGTAGATTTATGCGGAGAAACATGTGAGTCAATTACTTGGAAGACTTTAGAATGTGTACATATTTTGCATTTACATCTTGCGCCAAAGTACATTGTGCTTCAAAAAAACCAATATTAAATATTAATATCAATTAATATTGTAGTTGTTAGCAAAAATATTAAGAATCCTTTTGGTTATTTCTCCACTGATTACGTGGTACACTTACGATAGCCACGTGTCGGTAAAAAGTATAAACATTTGGAATAAAGTCATCTTGTAAGTTCTTACATTAAACTCCAAATGTTTAAGAAGTCATATTAAACAAACGCATTCTTTGTTCAATTGAACTTACATAAACGCCGTTATTTCAAACATGCTTACATTATATTTACTTAAATTACAGAACCCAATATATCACATGGTAAGAAACGAACTCATTTTCCATAAACCTCCTCTCACCCGTTTACTTAAAACCGCTTAGAAAATGACCCTTTCAACCATTAGTATCCACTATTTGTGATAATAAATGTTCACGTTTTTTTTCTAGTCGCGATTCGTTGTTATCAGGTATTCTGCAACCTTCTTTGAATTGCTCTCGAACCCAGCTAAGAGTTTAACAACCACTCTTCCTAGTGTTACTTACATGAATACCAAGTTACACAACGCTGTATTATATTCATAGCCGCGATTCGTTGTTATTCCTCAAGACATTTTGCGACTTATTCCTTTTTAACGAACTCGCGTTCACGAACGTCCGCGTTAACTTGCCGTTCTTGTTGAGCGTCCATTTACACAGACAGCCGGCGGTGTCCGTCGAACCGTACGACGACGTCGGCTGCTTCTCCAATGCGTGGCTCCGGGAGTTAAGCTTCTCCGACGCGTGGCTCCGGGAATTGAGCGAGTTGCGGGAGCTTTTCTACCGCCGCTGCCAGTTGGCGTCCACTAAATACTGCCTCTGTTGAATATACACTGGGTCTGGCCGGTGGCACAATCGGTACCAGGTCTTCCTGTGCTCCATCTGCACCTGAAATTGAAACATTTCCCTCTTTAATTTTAACCCATTTATTTGAACTCGATTTCATCGGAGGCCTAAGGCAAATTGAAACTTTATTGAGTCCATTTCCTGGGTAGAACCAGTACCTTTTATCAAACGCCTAAAGCTAATTGAAATACTATTGAGTCCATTTCCTGGGTAATCCAGTACATGGCGTCTTTGGAAGATCTACAGAACGCTCCCACAGTACCATATCCACTGCGCCGCGGCGACCTCTTTCAATCTCTAGTGTGCGCGCGTTTCTTACCAATATACTGTAGAACTAAACAGAAAAAAATCTAGCACGCATTTGGTAACATATTGCAAACATGTAACGTTTCATCTTTACCTAAAATAATTTGTCACCGCTTTTAAATATACACGTCTTTCTTATCAGCATACAACTGAAAACAAGCAATAACACCGCGCATTCGGTATCAGATTTCTGAGTTTCATTTGTAACTTTACTTTAAATATTCCTCGCGTGCTTCTAACTAAAATACTGTACAGCTACACAGACAAAATTGACTTGTTTCTAAAAAAAAAACAATTACAAAGAAACAAATCTATCACATATTCGGTACAGAGTTATGTATGTACGCACAATAATAATAGTCAAATCATACTTATAGGGGCTATTTGTTTTCGGTTTAATAATGTCTTATAATTTCTGGCAATGGAGACCAATCATATTTTTAACGTTAAATACATTTTCACATTTAGATTTTGTTTCAAGTAATTTATAAAAGCAACGAAACGAACAATTATAATTTACAACTTAATACCTTTCTAATGTTCATGTTAAGAGTAATACAGATTAATCTTTTGTTACATGGTATTGGTTCTGAAATGAACAGAATAAAAAAATGAGTATTTGCAAACAAAAATTGCTATTTTTAATTACTATTTAAATGCTTTTAATGCTTTCATTGTATCCCAAAAAACTAATCAACAATTGCTTTCCATGAGCATGTATCTGTGAGAACAACTTAAACATTATTTAAAATTACTTCCTTAGCTATTTCGCATGATACTGCTTTGATTTTTGAACTATTAAATATGGAAAGACTAACAACACATACAAAGGGAAAATACAAACCATAACACATATTAAATACTAGAAATGGCGCGGCACAGGCCGACGCGTATCCCCACACCGAATGTTTGACCTAGGTGTGCGCCAGGGTTGGTAATGGGGCCATGCATAGTCGAGATTGACCGTATTGTCATAGAGAAGTTATGAAGAAGTTAAAGTAAAGGCAATTTTGGGTGGGTGTGACCTATGTGGGCAGGGTGCCCCAGGGTTGATAATGGGGCCATGCATAGTTGAGATTGACCGTATTGTCATAAGAGAAGTTCAGTATCAATTTGAAGTGAATCCGTGTAGAAATGAAAAAATTATAGTAAATGGAAATTTTTGGTGGGTGTGGCCTATGTGGGCGGGGCGCCCCAGGGTTGGGAATGGGGCCATGCATGGTTGAGATTGACCGTATTGTCATAAGAAAGGTCCAGTATCAATTTGAAGTGAATCGGTGTAGAAATAAAGAAATAAATGTAAAATAACCTAATAAAATGAGTGATAATTTCTGACCCGGCCCCACCCCAACCACCATAACTTTTGACACAGAGGTCAGATCAAAATTCTAAATAGTGCAGGGTCGCACATATGCTCATAGCTACCATGTGTGTAAGTTTCAAGGTTCTAGTGCTTATAGTGTAGGAGGAGATATTGGCCAGGACGGACGGACAGACAGACAGACAGACGGACGGACGGACGGACAGACGGACGGACGGCGGAGATAACCACAATATCCCCACCTTTTTTTCAAAATGTGTGGGGATAATTAGCCTGAAACATTATAAGACAGATTTACGACATTTAGAAGCTTAATTAGGATAAACATAAGGTATTTTGCTCTTTTATAGTTGACAGCCGATGCCAGATGAATTGTATAAACATTACAGTTATAACGAAAATAGTCCGCGTACAATATAAGCTGACATCCTGCAAGAATGACCTTAATAAAACAATTGAAAACCTAAATTGCTTAACGAATAAGTATGTATAAGACAATTGGTTCCAAGCCTTACGTGATATTGATTGCAGTGGACCAAATGGGACTTCTTTGTCATTCACTGCGTAGATACAAGTTAATTAACGAACTATACTGTCATGGTTTGACGTTAAGTAATTCGATTCCTAGGCCATTGATCTAGTAACTTGTTTAAATAGACCTGACTAAATATAAAAAGACCGACTTTATGAACTGAATATGGCTTATTACTAGATGCAATTGTTGTAAAATGTTGTAACTTATAAATCCTGCACATTAAGAAACAATTATGGGATCATTTACCTTAAGTTTTCATTGCAAACAAGAAAATAAACAACTCTCAGTACTCATAGAATTCGAGTGAACACGCAAGTACATCCATTCCCCACCTATAAAACATATAATTAAATAGTGTATTTGTAATGGGGGGGGGGTATAAAAATGAATAACCAATGTAATATTTAAATATTTGTTTCATTTTGTTTATTTACAATAATATGATATTAAAATCATGTTACCATTTGAAACTACAATACAACCTTTTGCACGCCAATTTGTCAAACTTTTTGAGAATTATTATCTTTAATTGCCTCAGCTCATACTTCAAAAGTTAGCGAATGCATTTTTTTATAGAGAATAATTAAACTTTTTTGATAAAAAGCGTAAAGTCATAGTCTCTTGATTGGGTTTATTTTAAAGAGTATCTTGATGAAACTATATATGCACTGTCCTTTAAGGGTGGACATGTGCATTTTATTTTCAGGTCGTTCTTCTAAATTTATTGTTCAGAGAGTTTTTGCATTTTTTAATAATAATTGTATAACTTGATTTTTTTTAAACTTCAAATGTGTCATTATTTGTTTGATCTGATCATATTTTCCTATTGTTCCGCACCAATAATTGTTTAGTAAGTTATTTACCTTTTGCTGTGCTCAATATAATTTAGTTTCAGAATCTGATCGAAGTGTTCAATTTAAGTTTCTCTCACTGTTGACTCTTTGCTGACATTTCCAAACGGTTCGTTTAAAGATGGCATTGATGAATAATTCGTTACTGACATGTAATCTATCAGCTTTAGGCGTCCAATAGACGTCCCCAATGTTAATCATAATAATTAAAGAAATTTACTACGTTTATAGATAACCTTAATAAAATTAAAATGAATTCTTATTCACCTGACTACAGTTTTATTTGTCAAAAAGAGGTCCTTAAGCTCGGCTTCTTTGCACATACTTACTTAAACAATTTTCTTCGTTTTAAGATGGTCTCATTATTATGCCTTGTCAAGCAAATGACCTTCTGGAACCGATGATCACAAACACAGCAGACACCAAATACACCACTGTAGACAACCGAGAATAATATACTGCTAATTGAACATTATAATATGCACATACGTATTAACAAACGGACACATATGCTTTACACGAGTTAGTGCTATTGGTAGACAAAGTGCAGAAGCTATTCTTGAATGATATGCATCATATTTTTTATCTCCGCTAACCTTTTTAGGCACCTAGGATTTACCTACAAAATCATCATATCACTGTTTCTACTTCATATATCCATTTAGAACTTTGAACATTTCGTCGGGATCATCGTGCAAAGTAAAAGACCAAGTCCCAGAACTCTGACCGGCAATTTAGCACGATTATTTCCCGTAATGTACTTATTGTATTACCTTGAAAATTCAGGTTAACGTTTGCATCCAATAACTCCTATATCTAGATGACATGCATGTCTAGCATGGGATTTTTATCTGATGTCCTAAACGGGCTTATACAAATGAAACCTTTAAAATGGTCTATTCTGAAACCGCATATTTCAGAGGTTTAATAATTGGTATGTAACCTCGTATATTGGTCCTACACAAAGTTTGTTCACATCAACATCCCTGTGATAAAAACTTGCTCCACCCTTATGGTTACTTATTTCTTTATATCGTTGTAATAAATTTAGAAAAAAAATCTTCTCCTTTGAAACCGAAAAGTCCAGAGAAATAGTTTGTGTTATATAACCATATTTAGTTACCCTCTACCAAATGTGTTCAAATCTTATCCCCTGTTGTCAAAAGTTTAACAATATCTAATTAAAAAAAAAAAAACTTGTAAAAACAGTAATGCAAATGATTCTCAACTTTGTTGTGTAGTACAATCAAGAGGTCCTCTAAAAGGTTTCTTCAAATTAGACCCCGGGGTCAAAAGTGGTCTCGTCTCGGGAATTACCGGTGTATATTGACGTATACAGGGAAGTTAAAGGGAAAAAGAAAATTGTCTGAAAAGCGCAAAAAAAAATATCCTTCCTACATTTAATTAAATATGGCCTTACCCATGTCGTGATATGAGCTGTTTTATGTATACACACATAGCTAGACATGTTCAAGTAATGCCCTTGTCGTCAAAAGAAGCCCCGAACCAGGGGTCTTGAGTATTATACCACTCAGCTGCAGTTTACCAGGTGAAAGTTCCCATGTTCCACTTATTATTCAGTGGAATCATATTACTGTTAATCGTTAAATTAAATGTGTTTGTATCAAAATGGAAACATTAATACGTTGTGCGTGTTGGTATTTAGTGTGTGAAGCTATTATTACAGACATTATTTTACACCATAGAAATATGTATTCATTTGTCAATCGTTTTTATTTTATTTTCTGAAGGATCTGATAACATCTTCATTCTTCTCAAACTTCATTTAAGAGAGTTTGCAATTGGATTTTGATATATTAATATTAAATGTTTAATAAGTAAGCGTTACGTCATAAATGTGTGTATTTGGTCCATAAACCTAAAATGTATATGGCACATTGTGATATGTTTACATTGCACAAAACGTACGGGTATGTTTCGTGTTTTGTAATTAAACGAACTTTTCATATATTGCATTGTCTAAGTGCAAAAAGTGAAGCTTTTAAAGAAGTATGCATTGACATTTCTATATAAAATTTACTTGGAAAAAAAACACACAAAACACGATTTGTGTAATACCATGATTCAAATTATATGCATAATCCGCCTCTCTTGTCGTCAATTATTTAGGTTCCATTGATTTTTTGTCATTTGTCAAGCAATGTATAATTACTTAAAGTATTTTCTTGGAATTGAGGACAGTCCTGAAAAATAAAACTTCAAAGTTTCAAGATCGTAAGGAGTTGGTAGTACCAACCTTCATACAATTTTCTATTGTCTTAAGGGGTGTTGCTGCAGTTTTGCTGATTTTTTTCCATCAAATAGATTTTGTTCAAAATTTATATTCAAGTACTACATACAAAAACAATATGACAAATGAAATAAAAGCATAGTGTGAACGGCCTTGTTTTGATTTTATTCACCATTATATAACATGTACTTTTTCATTAAAACTGAAAAATCTCTAATTGCATGAAAATGATTAATAACCTATGAAATTGGCAACATGTAGATATAATATAAGCTTAGATACACCATAAACCATTTAATTTAACCACAAACTACAAAAAATGGAGAACACAAGTTAAATTTTAAGAAATTTAATTTTTATAATTTTTATGTCACCTAAAAATACGTCAACTTTTTACTATTTAAACCACAAAAATGGAATTAAAAAATATTCTATCTAATAACTTTCTGCGAAACTGCTCAAATATGTTCATCTACGTATTGTTATTATAAAACGAAAATAAAAAGGGGGTCAACGCACTTTTAACAGAGAACAGAACATAGGAAACGGTTACGTTGCAGACGTTAACTAAAAAGTAAATTTAATTACGAGTAAAATGCCAAGAACAGACGAATAGGAAAAGGTTACGTTGCAGACTTTAATTAAAATGGCTGATAAGTATGCATACACTGGCCGGTGATACCTCTTTATATAAAAAGCAGAATAGCACTGCAACGAGAAATCACTGAAAAGAAAAAAAAACAACAAGCAAACCAGGAATCGTCTTTATTTTCTATATTGACATATGCAAATATATTTACCGATGGATTGTCTCGATATTGTGATACAGAGATTATTAACAAACACACATATACTTATTGATATTAAAAAGATCATTACTGTATTTCTTGATAATAAACTATACGAGGCTCGACTGGATACTGGATTTCGCTCATTGCCTAATACCTTACCGGAACATAACTGGAACTAAGTATGTATAATATTGAATTTAATTTACGAAGTAGTTCATAGTACAGGACATAAAAAAATCGAATACCTGAAAAAAGATGAAGAAAATTTCTATATACAATACTACTTTTGCGGCGGGGTTCACATTTTCGTTCACGCCCATATATACAATGTAATGCACACCAAACAGCGGTATCAGTATCAGCGTAGCCTTTGCTAATCGCCTGAAACAGAGACAAATAGGTCAAGGCATATGTATATACATATAAGCCTATCACAGGAAATAGTTCGTTGGCGTTGTAAAAAATATTAAAATGCTTTTAAGCTTATCACGTAAGTTCAATTTTGGAGTGCATTTGGGATATTATTCCTCATATGTGCATGCTCTACTCCCATATAAACACAACTGACAATTATTCTTAAATTTGTCTTATTGTTATATATCGCTAGTGTCTACATGTTTGTACATACCGATATCTGTTTCGCCGTGCTGATGATGTGCTGAGCTTATGTAACTTGTAGAACAGCGCCCGTAAAATGTTGATGAAAAAGATGAAATTTATCTGAAACGAAATCACATCAAGTGTCATATGGCCTTAAGGTCAAAAGTAAAATGCGATGGAACAAATGTTAACCAGTAAACAATATTTGTTATGATGTGATAACTGATTTTATTTCGCAAAAAATATTATTAAACCTTTTTCAGTAGTGGTAACTTATTTGTAATTTTGTTCTCGATAACAAAAGAATAGTTCCTTAAATAAGTTTTGTTTAGGTTTATTTTTTTTAAACATTGGACCATTATCAAAATCAAAGTATCATATCTAGTGCTTGGCATTTTTTTGATATTGTAGGCACAGTTCTTGGTTTGCAGTTAATAATTTCACGTTTTAAGGAATCTTGTGCGTACAAAAACAAATTATCCAAAGTTTTCTTGTGAAAAACATCTGAAATACAAGCATGCAGCTACAGTTATATGTCATAAACAGCTATTTGTGTTCTGGTTTTCTTGTGGTATGTTTTTTATTACAAATATGGAATTGTTAGACACTAAATGAACAATATCAAAGAACTAATTTCAATGCACAGCATCTTTGTTGACATAAAGCACGACTTTAAGAGGACGTTCGTCATCTTCATTAAGTGGTAATACGAACAATTCGCACCACAATGCTGAGCCAAATTGGTCCCTGTAAAATCCAGAAATAGCCTTGAGTTGGATTCGAATTCCAACATCTGCAAAAAAGTGGAAAAAATATAAATATGTACATGAAAATCTAATTGCATTTTATAAAAATAAATATGCAAGAAAAGTGGGATATTCTATACACTGTAAATATATAGGTTAACTGTTGTTCGTTCAGACAATAACTTTTATTCATTATCTTACACTTATATGAATTGTTTGCAGTTTGAAGTTAAAAATATGCATTATCGAAATTTCCTGGAGCAACAACATATCCGTCCGCTATTTTGGTTTAGTTAGCGAACTAGCTCCATAGTGCGTTCACTATCTATCGCGAACGTTTGCAGAGAACCGACCGTTCAGTTAGCAGACGTTTGCCTCAATTCAAAGAACTTTTGTGATTCTTACTATAAAATGACATCTTATTGATATCTCTTATTGTGATACGAGAATTTCTAACCTTCACAACTGACCATAATATTATTAATGAGTGTTGAAGGGCGATAAAACTTAAACCAAAAAATCGCAAAAATCACTATGGATCAACAGGTTTTCATTATATCAGTTTTATTTGTTCCTTGAACTTAAAATAGTAAACACAGCATTAATGTATTAATAAGCAATATAACATATAGAAAGAAGTTACACATTTAATTAAACGTCATTTCTTTTTTTATCGCATCGCTTTTATTGTGTATGTCCGTCCCATAGTATCATCCCAGTCAGCAAGTGTTATGTACCTATGTACTATAAGCCAGGGGCGGGCATACTAAATTTAACCAATATTGAACTGATCAATGCTCAAATATATAAAAATGCTATGCTCAGTGCATTATTGTTAATTACTATAATGTTGTTCATGGTTGAGTTTATTGGACAAATAAATCGATGTACAAACCAACTTTTATTTCAAGCGATATTTGCGAAAGGAAATTGTCTTCTTACTTAAACTTATGGTATAGTCAGTATTATAAAATGAAGTGTTAATGTATGATTATGAAAGTGAGAAACTCCCTATTACAATGAAAATAACACAATACATTATTGTTTTATTAACCGCCAATTATGTACCGCCAATACATTATAATTTCATATCCAAAATAAGAAACTGTATAATCATGGATGTATTATAACTTTTGTTGAGTGTAAACGATTTACAGAGCTGATCTATTAAATCTATTCATTATATACAAAAGGGCCTACTATTTTATCGGTTCATTGTATCATATGTAGGGAAAGTATCAGACACATGACACGTTGAAACAACGAATTGTAAACAACCATTTTATTAAATACTGGCTCCGACGTATACAAATCTTTATTTGCTGATTTTACCATTTGACATTAATGCGTCAACATGGCCCCGATCTTGAAAAAAATCTGTATTGAACAACAGTAAAAATAATTGCCCACAAAAAATAGCGAAAGCGTTCCCGAAATGTAAGAACAAAGTGTTATGTCTTTATACTATGATATACATGTTCTCCATTACCGGTCTAAGCATACACCAAGTTGATAACATTACCTACGAATGCAACATTTCTTAATAGTTTCCAGACGCATAAAAAAATTCCTTGGAATGCAGCTAATGGAAGTAAATGGTGTTGTTCATCTTGCGGCGGAAAAGATATACGGAAGGCGGAAACAAATCGCAACTGATTAAACATTATATCTCTGAAAAAGGTACTAAGTATAATTACCAATTTGCGGTTTTACCCCAGAAATGAACATAAGCTTTTGTTATGTATTGTATTGAAAAGATTAGAACGTAATGAGTTTATTGAACGATGATAATTATTCGGGGATAATATTAAGACATTTTTTTACTAAGCTTAATAAGTTTTACATTGTTTTTTTTTCCATTACATTTTATTTTATATATTTATACACAATATTTCGTAAACTACAGAAAATACATTTTTGTGTTTTGATGGATATAAAGAAGATTGTAATAGGCGCGTTAAACTTGTATTTTCATTTCTCATCTATTTGATAATATACACATGGGCATACACCAACCGCAACAAATAGTGTAATTAGTAAAGTAGAGAACAAAAGTGTGCTTTTTGAAGGACATGAACAGTGGAACTTTGTTGATATTCTCCGCATATTAGCAACCCCATGTTTGTATGTAATGCATTTTCAAAAAAAAAATCGGTAACAGTTTTCGGGTACATATAGTATTACAAGTACCTACGTGAATATCTGCATAGCCGAAATATCTTTCTTTGTAGTGCTGTTTGTAAAAGACGATAGTCGATATGGTTACTTCAAATATACTGCAATTATTTCTTGAACAAATTGTGCTGACGTGTTAAAGGGAAATGAAAAGGTATTGCAATTCTTCTGGTGACTTATTGCGTAATTAATATTCATTGTAAAACATTAAAGAATCAGATCTCGATTTCAGACAACACGGCGTCGTCAGAAAATTACAGTGATTGATACAAAAACCAATTAAATCAGTGTCTTTGTCATTTAAGCATTTAAATGCATATGAATAACTTGTAGAAATTAACAGAACAAAACTAGGTGGTGCTTCTTTTCTTGTACTACATGCCTTGAACTCAATATCATTGAAATTGCTTGAAGGCTCTTTCAAGAATGATAAATATTTCTCTGGCAGTAACCGTGATTGATTTTTGGAGATTAAAACAATATAACAAGTATGTTCCGGCAGTTTCTTGATGTAGTATTAAACAGAACACCGCCAATTTGTTGTTGATTGAGAGTATCAGCGGAAGTAAAAACCCATTAGTATGGCTATTTCGAGATTTATTTAGGTAAATCGCTTTAGCTTCTTTTACTTGGCACGGTAGGTACAAAGGCATAGAAACTGATATCTGCAATTTTTACGCTGCAACGGCTAATTTATAATTAGTAGACAGGGTTGACTGTTATTGATAGAAGTGCCCTTAGATTATAAGTTAGCATGTAAACATATATTTCTTATAAATACATTGAAAGTAGGAAATATAATAACAATATGGTAAAGGTTTCGCTATTCATCTAACGAACATTCTTTCTACGCATTCAGCCTTTTGATATGAAAAACAACTTCGCAGATTGTTTAACATTTCACAAGATCGATTCATTTCTAAAATATAAAATACATCATTGTAATAAGAAACCTAAATGAGAAAAAACGATTGGGTTAGCATTGACGCACGAGTTGCAAACATCTAATGACGGTTAATACAAAACAATTGTTTTTAGTACAATGCTGTTTTTTTATACATCATAAGCCTTGACATATATTATAAATCAATGTACTTACAACACATTTTTTAGCACTAAACGCACTACAACCCATGGGATTATACTGAGCAAAGGTGTTCCTGAAAAAAACAAAGATGTTTATAATGTAATACGTCTTTATAAATAATTCATCTTATACAAATATGAAATGCACGTGTTTTCTGTTGGGCATATACATGCTTTTTTTTGCAATAGATTATATTTTGCTTGTTGTTTGGAACCACCCGATGGAAAAAAAAAACAATGACCCCTCTGAACTGTCGTAAAAGTACTCATTTATTATACAACATATTCATCTCGGCCTCTTTCTTGAAACTTTGTATAAACTTCTTATACAAGTGTTCCTTTCGGAAATCAATTATCAAGCTACTGCCAAAGCTATCTTTAAGTTGATATAATTCTAGCATTATAGCTGAATATTCAGATTGTTCTGCTCACGTGTCTGGTAAAATTTGCCAACATGAATTATCCTGTATGGAACCTTTGTTTTGACATGTCAGACAAGAGCTACACATACATTCAAATTGATTTACATATGTCAAAAAGATCTAATGATTAAGTGTCTTATACGCGGTTCACAGATATTTTATTTTTTTCTTCGATATCACCATTTGATAAACTGTTGAATGTTTCCGTGTTTGAGATTGTATTATCGTTTGTAAAATATTTAGCAGATTGGCTGGAATTTGTTAGTATAATCATTAGTTTTGCTGGGGGAATGAGCGGGATTTAAACGAAGACTAGCGTAACTAACAACTCACCCCATCCGAGCACGTAGTACCACTTAACGTTACCCCTCTTAGAGAAGACGGATACATAGACGTAGGTATGCAGATAGAGGCCTTCCACCAGGATCCACATTTAGTTCGCGGAAAGCACGTAGTGGAAAAGAGTTATAAGTAACTTGTATTCCCAAGGCTAGAAGAAACACGCAAATAAGAATGTGTAATGTTTTCTCTTACCGTCAGCTACATGTGTAGATGCAAACACACAAGAACAGCAACCCAAAACACCCTACCCCACTCAAAACAAAAAACATTCCAAAATGATACAAAAGTAAACAAAAACGTAAACGACTAGGTATCAGAGGCATAGTTCTGCTTAATATTTAAAAATCGATTTGTTTAAGTGCTATTATAACCGAACACATTTTCAAAAAGTGTAGCTTATAACGGAGAAAAGTAAGAGAATAATGTTCGTTCATTATTTAACTCCAGGATTAAATAAAGTGGCACGAGTGTGACAGACATGGTTATGATTATAATTAAAATGCCAAAGGAGCCGATGTCATGTGTTTTTAATAGCATCGTCAAAATGTCAAAATGTTTGCACAACAAATCTTGCCACTTAATGTTATTACGAAAGTAATCAAACATCAATAAAAACCGAGTGGGATACGTTTTTCAGTATGCGTGTTAAGCTAGATTGCATTATCAAAGTTGGTGATATTGTTATTCAAAGGTCTTTTCCTTCTTTATTTGACCCTCCCCCAATCCGGGGAATTATATTCATGTCTACTGGCAACATGCTATGGAAAAGTGTAGCGGATCCATATCGGCTGGAAATCAATACACCGAAGTAGAGCCCAATTGTTAAGTGATTGCTCAGTCAACAAAGACACACATTAAAGACACATATTAAACATGAAATGGTAGTCCAATACACCGAGTTGAAGACTGGACCAGATATTTCTTAAAATAGGCTCTTTAGAAGTACTGACACTTTATTCAACACGCGTTCTCCTTTACTTAATTAAATAATGATACTTCTTTTGTTTACGAATCTGCGTCTGGTACTTCGAAAATGTCATAGTTCATTTATAATAATATATAAACGTTTAAAAAGTCGTAATGATCTTTAATTGTCGACAAACTATGGCAAAACAACTGATAACGCTTCTTAATTAAATTAATTGGGGAGTAAATTTTAAAGTAAAGTCAATACCGTCTGGATAGAGATAATTGTCTGAACTGAAATAAACGTACGATGCGTAGATGAAACGTTTTTGTCGAAATGCTAATGAGAATTAGTTCTATTCAATGGTTTAATTGTACTTATCTTTATTCATTATAAAAATATCCCTGCTATTATAAGATTCAATGTTTAAATGTTAGAACAAATTACAGTTTGCTTCAAAACATGATATTATTTGACTTGTTTTATCAAAACATAATTTTGAATAATTAAAACAAAACAAAAATCTATGTCAAAGCTAAGATGGCTTTTTCAACGTGTCGGATCATAGGTCAAACAACACATGCTACTTGTATGGGAAGAACGTATATTTAGGGCTGTTGCAAGCCTTTTGACGATAAATATATTTATTCTTTGTTCTTTCTTAGATTTTAAACAAAAATTGGGGAAATGAACATAAGAATTGTTCACATCTTCAAAAATCTCCTTTAACTTTGCAAACTATCTATAAATTCTTAGTTAACAGTTGTCTTATAAACTTGAGAATACCATCCAGGTAGTATTTATCTGTAGTAATATATTTTATATGTTTTATGAATACGTTTTTATTTTGTAATTATGAGTAATAAAGTATTTCTTCAGATATATTCATGAAATATATTATGTACGTATTGCGTATTAAGTGAATGTTCTTATGCCCCCTTCTTCGAAGAAGAGGGGGTATATTGTTTTTGGCCTGTCTGTCTGTCATTCTGTCTGTCTGTCCCAAAATTTTAATGTCAAAATATGGAACTTTAAGTTCAAAATATGAAACTTTAAGTCAAAACATGAAAATTTTATTTCAAAGCGGTGCAGTAGGGGGCGTTGTGTTTCTGACAAACACATCTCTTATTAATTGAGTTTCGTTATCAAATACATTGACAAGTATTTTGTAAAATGGACGCTATTCTGCTTAATCGTTATACAATTAAGTAATATATGACATACGAATGCATAAATACAGACATATTTTTAAATAATTGTTATTCAATTGTTGTGTATATGAAGTATTTATAATTATAATTCATAGTAATACCAGACGTTGGTAAACTTGAAGGTGAAGGATATTTGGCCACCTTTTCATATTAGTTTTTTTCTGATTTGAGCTATATATTTAAGCCAAACGGCTCCTGATATTCGAAAGTTCAACAATCAAAACTGACTTGGCAAGTTGGGTAAGTTTTGTTATAAACTATTCTTCTTTGTTCATTATGCGATTTTGCACACTTTCTCCCATGAACTATTATAACTCCGTTACACTTATCGGACAATGTGTCAACTGCAACAAGATAACGAACAAGTAATCAAACTGGGTTCTAAAATGATGTTGACATGTTATGCCAAATATTATTTAACATCATGATTGAACCCAGTTTAAAACATATATTACGTAACGTAGGTTAATAACTTATTTTGTCGGAAAATTGGTATGTTTCTGCATATATCTGTTGTCATATCCAGGAAAAACATAAATGATGGGCGACTTTATATATCAATTGCAGCAGAAATATGTCGTCAATTGCAGTTAAAACATAAATGATGGGTGACGTAATATATCAATTGCAGCAGATATATGTCGTCACATCCAGTAAAAACATAAATAGTGGATGACGTTTTTTTAATTTATAAGTACACCTACGCTGTTCATTGACGGACAATTGCTGTAACCAGACTTGTCCGAAACAAGCAGTGGTTATCTGAATGCTTATACGAATTGTCAACTAAAATAAATCTGGAATTAGAAAAAAGGGTCCAAAAATAAAACTGCTCCAGTATATTCTTGGACTATTTCGGGTAACTATAATAGTAATTCACCGTCAACTCGCACTGTTATTTTGTTTCTTCAAGTCAGTTCAAATGTTGTCAACGATTAAAAACTAACTCAATACCAACCATTGGATTATCTGTGTATACGGTAAACATTCCGAAACTTGTTTTACGTTATCAAGTTTAAAAAAGTTCAGTATGGGTACAAATGTTGCTGTTAATACAGCATACAATTTAAAATCTACGACTTATTTAACACCTATTTTTGTTTTAAAGGAGCATTTTCCTCGACAAATTTAATGAGTCTGAATATTTGATACAACATATACACTTTACTATTATGATGACAAATGGCGCTTACACATCAATTGCAGATGGCGTCAAATCCTTTGGTTGTCAGTAAATAATAATACAGAGTAAACTGGTATAAACGTTATGCCTTCCATAATGACATACGGCATATGTTCTCGGAATTTTGATATTTGTGTCTGGTAAACACTATACTATAGAGGAAAAGTCTTTGAAGAAAACCTTCCCATGTAAGATTGTTAATTGTGAATCTCATATAAGAATAGGTGGTCATGGCTATGCCATTAACATGTTAATTTCGAACCGGAAAATAAGCAGGAAAAAAAAAACACGTATTTTCTTAGAAGGTATCATTTTATGATTACTTAGAAGTAAAAAGAAAAATGTTATTGTATTATTTTTATAAAATTGTCAGAACGTTGCGAGCAATTAACTTAAAAATACATTGACATAATCATGTCACAATTTGTCGAAATGAATATTTGGTTATAGCCTCATTATTTTGTAAAAATAACACAAATGTCTTTCACATAAAATATTATTCTTCAATATATGTTGATTTTGATAAGAAATGTAATTCAATTAAAATTTTAATTTAACTGTATCACCAGCCTCTTTTTGCAGTTTATATTACAGAGGGTTATATAACAATTTACTGTCCGTCTCTTCTTGTTGTATTGGTATGTCTTTAAAAAAGACCAGTTAAATGTTTACATATTGTGACTAAAATTGACGTTCTTAAACGGGGTTTTATCCATAATTTATTGCTGCGACCGTTACAGGCTGACGACCGTATGTATATTTATTTTTTGCAAATTCATGCTTATGTACAATATCCGTGTCATCGTAAAATTGTTTGCTTACTTGTTTTTGTGGTAATTCTTCAAGCATACCAGTACATTTTCATATTGTTATTTTGTTTTCGTGTGATACCACACGCTATTTTCTGTTTATAGATTGTTGTAATGCGATACACTTTGTATATGCTTTGAACTATCGCAAAATAAATGAGACATACATGGCATAACATTAAAAATGCAAAGACAACGACTGTAATAGACTGCGCCACATGATATTGTTTAAAAAAAATACACACTACGATAGAAGAAAGATGGTCAACTGTTCATGCAAATGAAACTGGTCTGTGAGCAGTTAGAGACACTTTTGTGATGAAAGTTTTATAAAAGATTTGTGCATAGCTGTTAACTGCTAATGCGACCTACATATTTTGTTCGCGTAGCTAGACAATTGGGGCATCAAATTAATTGTGCGGCAATAAAATTAAAGAAAACGTGTTGGCAAATATATAGCGACAGCAAAATATATAAGAATAATTGTTTACATTTTTTAGCTACGAATCGAAAATTTATTAAAAAGATTAAAACACGGTTATTAATAATTCATTAATATACGCTTCATTACACTCTAAATAATTAATAACCATGTTATATATTCTGTATTTACCGATTCTCGAGTAATGCAACTAGGACATTACACAAAATGCCCCAAAACATTATAAACTGAAGTAGTATATGCTGTTTTATTTATAAATGCTAGTGCACGGACTGGATCAAAGTCTAAATTGTAGTTGCACATCATATAACTAATAATAGAAGTAATAGTCACCTAAATACATTCATAAGCCTTTTTGCTCACCGCGCATGCATATTTCAATGAAATTATGTGTGCGACCAATCCCTTTTTTCTTTTTCAAATATGTGTTTGTCATTTTAAAATTACTGGTGTGAGTTTTTAATCCGGTTAAATTATGAAAGGGCATGGTGTAAAAGCATCTGGAATTTAGAGGAAACTAGTAAATAAAGTAACTTGCTTTGGAAAACGACCACATATTAATGTAACGTACTGAAAATAGTCTAGTATATGTTATTAAATAAGTATTTCAATATATTTGGCTCCCGAATTTATTCGAATTGCAATGGCCATTGCCAGATAAATAACGTCATTATTTGTTAGCATTATTCTCGAAAACTAGCACAATAGTACAAACAAAACACTAGTACTTTTGGGTTCTTTTAACCTACCGTGTATAATAAGGAAATCGTGTGTTGGGTATGGGCTTAAAACACTGGCAATAATCGGCCCGAGTGTTGCTTGTGTCCGGGTTAAAGTACCATCTCCCATCAGACATACACTGTCGCATGGCATTTCCAGTGAAAAGAAGACGACACTTGTCTGAAAAATTGAACTACACTTCTTTGATCTTTTATTCTATCAATCATTACAAGTAACAATTTTACACAGATACACGTTTGAATGTGGTTGTGTTAGAGCATGTTTTTGTGTTCACGACTATTGTATATACCTATATAAGCCTAAAATTATTATTCGGTCAATTATTAATGGTGAGGAATCCATTTCAAAACAAAGAGACTCAAACACAAATTTACTGGACTATATAAACGTACATAAAAAGCACAAATCATGTTCGAAGCTGGGGTAACAGCCTTGGAACGGTCAATGCAAAAACACTCGGGGTTTTATACCGGTTTACTGCAGCTGCAATCCTCCCAACTTGCGCAGAGCAATTCACTCATATGAAACATTTCCATTATTAACAATTCTGAAACTTAAACAATTTGAATATGCGGACAAACGTGGTGCGAAGATTAATATCTATATAAAGTGCATGAAAGTTTTATTTCTAAACAGTTTTCTTGGAATTTTTTTTTTTTTTTTTTTTTTTTTTTTTATATATTTTTTTTCTTAACATGTTTGACAAGTTGAGGTTTTTGTGTTGCTCAAATAGTGTGGATATTGTATACCATGAGGTCTATGTAGTAATAATAAAGACTGTGGGACAATCTATTTTCTCCTCAAAGGAATGGAAAACTACCATTACGCATGAGTCCAATTACTGCCTGATTTGTTTTTGAAGAAGACGCATATTTTCTTCCTCGAACGCGCTCATGTCCTTGAATAATACTGCCATCTCTGCTCTGTTTAACAACAGACGTTTTAATATCGTGCGATAATTTTAATGCACACCGGATATAAATATTTTATGATTTCCATTTTACTGCAGTTTTATCGCGTATCTTACGATACATAATCTCCAAGTAATGTATTAAACATATTTAGATTGTTTTAAGACAAGCACACAAATAAAAACTGTATTTTTAAAACCCATGACAATTTGTTTTGAACGTTTTTTTACTGTTTACTGTGTACGAATATTTAGCTCATAATCAAACAAATTTAACAGTGTTTTCATATAATTTTGGATATGTATTTAAAAGACAATAAAAAAACTAAATTAAAACCTTAAACAAAAGCCTACGTTGTTTTACTTTATATTTTGTAAGAGACCAAAGTAAAACACATTCAACTTCATAGTTGTGTGTTTTTACTACAGTGTGGACATACCCCGTGGTATGTGACGTCATTTCTTGCTAGTGTGTGAAGTCATATTTGCTCTGTTTAAAAGTTTATTTGCTGTATAAATATCGGCTTTTCTAATCGAATTTGAGATAAGTAAAGTTCTTGCTACGATGAAAAGTGAGAAATAATCAAGGTTATACATATTGTTATTACCGGATAAATATATATATTTTTTATTATTCTGTGCAATACATGCGCAAGGACGGCAAGCGCGTTTTGATTTAATCCAAATGATTTGCCTCGAATGACAAGACTGTATATCTGGTGACTTATATATTTATAACAGGGGAGGGTGGATAGGTCTCACGTTTCCCGGTAACAATAGCTTTTGTCAACATCAAGTAGAAAACAAGATACTTACTCAGATTTCAATTTTTTAGGCGAATCAAACTGTACTTCACGGTCAAACTGTACTTTACGGTCAAACTGTACTTCACGGTCAAATTTGACGTAAAATGTCACAGTGTGTGACTACACTGAACACTACCCATCAAAGTGCATGTTAGTGTCTTTTAATACGAGCAACTATCGATGTCGCTTTTATGTGTATACTCTGCGAAATGATATATATGACCAGTGTCACAGTACTCGCAAGTGATTATTGTAAATATAATATTGCCAGAACATTAATTAATATTGTAGCAGCATACGCTGTTTTACTATACGCACGCAGATGTTATTATATGATATGTCATAATATGTTGGTGCATTGCTGTTAAATATCTTGTGCATCGTCCTCTTTCTAATAAAAATGATAAAGTTGGTAAGAAAGACCAAACGGAACAAGAAAAGCCTTGATTAATGTCAGCCATTAACAATAAAACCCCATATAAATACAGATTCAGAACAAATAAGGCGAAGTGACGTAACGCAAGGTAAACCATGTTGTTAACTTGCAACGGATGAAGGACACGCGGAAGGTAACACAAGGTTTTCCCTTGACTATGCTTCTGGAGCTTAACATTTCCTTAATTTTAAATATCATCTGTTCTAAATGCTACAATAAAGTTGCTGTTGAAATTAAAGCCGGCACTTGACATTTACTTCAATTGAATATAGCATATGATATGAATGCCAATAAAATTGAAACCGTCACTTCACCCTTCCTAAACAAAATGCATACACGTTTAAAGAAAAATGTCTTGAACATTTTATAAATTTGTTAAATTACCCGTTTTTAAAGCCTTTTGTTTAAAGCCCCGATACTTCTCAAAATCAACGCTAAAGTCGCACAATATTTTAGTTTAATAAAGTTTACATATAACTAATCCGTGTTCTATCTAGCAATAGCAAAATTTCAACGTTAAATGTGCTTTGTTAACATAGAATTTTGTAGATACAAAATGCTCTTCATTTTTCATTTGTGACACTATTAATTCCATTTTAAATTTCCGGAAATATATCTATTCATACGACACGCGAACACTAAAATGGTACCATGTTAGTGTTAATGTGTCGTATGAACAGATATCGTTGCGGGAAATTAAAATGGAATTAATATGCCAAACAAATATATAAACGAGCCTTTTGTATCTTCAAACATGTATGTTACCAGACCATATCTGGCGTTGATATTTCGGCAATTGCCATAAGGAACGCTGATGTTTAATTGTTTAACTTTATTTTACGAAATATTGTACGAAATATTCGTTGATTTTGAGTAGTGTTGGGGCTTTAGTTGTGTTAGCGAACCCATATGTGTCGGTAAATATATTTTTGTATAATGAATGTTGTTATATGAATATGTCACAATTTTCGAAAGGGAAATTTATAAAAAATAAACCGACTTGTTAGTAAAAAAATGCTATTTTCTGCCTAAGCACGATGACTACGGGAACTGAATTACAGTACATATGCATATTTGTGTGGTGTCTTCTATACATATGTTTGTATCGAATGTACAACGCCCACTAAACGGTAATACCTACAAAACGGACCAAATTGAATATAAAATATATATATGCATCGACTTAATTCAACCTTTAAACATTAATAAATCGATGCAAATAAGGCGAAGTGACAGATGTGATTTTAAACGAACCACGAGCAAAACATTTCAAGACTATACAGCAAAATCAGGTTGAATCAAACAATTCAGGTGTCCTCTTTTTATCCTTTATTCACACAATTGTTTTTTTAGAAATACTGTGATACCAATATTATTCGTCGGACAATTTTTGAGAATTTGTGTCGGTCCTTTCAATCACAAAATCAATTGTCAAAAGAACGCTCAAGTACGAAGTCTTATATCAGACATTCCGAAAGTCCCCTATGTTATTACATGTTAAGATAAAAATAATGATATAAAGTATTGCTCATATGACATATATTAATCATTATAATAAAATATCTAAAAAAAAAACATCTGTTTCGTCTTTTTCTGAAACAAATGATGGGAAATTTGCTAATTCCTCATATTGACGGTCGCGGTTTTAATGTATCAACAATTGAACACAACAGTGTTTTACCTTGTTTGTGACACACACTAGCCGTTTAAAACAGGGATTTTCGGTAAGTTAATCCGAACGGATATTGAAATCCCCCATTTTATTACACATAAAGGTGATATACCAGTTTGAATATTTCTTATCTGACATTTATGACGCGCTGTCCCGTCTCATGTAGTCCACAAATATTGTGTAAGTAGCTTCGATACACAGACTATGTACACTTTTCGTCGCTTTCAGTTAGGTTTAGCAACTTTTTGACAGATTGTCGTATACAATTCGTTTCCGGTTTCATAGTCAATTCCCTTTTCTTGAAATAATAATTTGCTTTAAAGGCTCCTAAAAGGTGACAAATCCAATGATTATACATATAAACTGGTCTAATTTTTACCGGATTTCAGTTACTCGTGCATAAAAAATGATAATAGCACAGCTTAGGTTCAGCGTTGTCAAGAATTATGGAAGATATACCCGTTTCATAATTGGAAGAAATATTTACAACTTTGCAACTAACGTGGTGTGTAGCCTCAAAGCGGTAACGTATGCTAAAAATAGCCGAAAGAAAATTCAATTTTAATTCTATTTCAAACACCTTTTTACCAGCAGAAAGTAACTTATTTGATCACTACACACGTTTTAACCATTTAGAAAAGACCTCATTTGTGAGTGATACCGGACAACGTTGAAAATCAACGATATACTTTAGGTGACCTAAGTCACCGGAAACAGCGATGTAAATAAACTTATTGTTTGTAATTTACTTGGATGAAAACTGTATTCTGAACTCAAAACAAGTTGTATTGCTCATGTATTTATGGTATTGTTCAATAGCTTAAATATATATTGTTTTTTGATAACCTTTTTAAATAAAATATGCAAAAAAATATTTTAAAATCGGTAATAGTTAACGATCGTCACCTTTTATGAGCCTTTAATGCAATATAAATACTTCAATGCTTCCCAAGTTCAGTGTCATCTATTTTGTTAACATTGCCAATTACAATCCGGAATTTACAAGAAAACGTCTCTTAATCGATAAAGCATTTTGTTTGCATGTTCAAAGATAATACAAAATACGTTAGTCGAAAACATGTTATTACAATTCAGTTTAACAACTAAATAGTTTATACTGTTTGAAACTACGCACGAAGAAAGGCAATTACTTAAACAAATGCGTCTGGAACATTGTATAAAAACATTTAGTTAAAATTTGAAAACCGATGTTTTTCATGCACGCTTCTCGCTTCTTTTTCTTGTTAGACGTAATAATAGTTTCTGTTTCAAGTTATTATGCCTTTTTCAACGTTTAAGTGTTAAGCTCATGCAACTGCGAACGCATATTTTGTTTTTCGGAAACGGTCAAAACAGAATATGACCAATGAGCTCAAATGTATACCAGATAACAGTCAGTTATTCAGTTGTAAGTTAACAGATAAAGGCGTATTTTATGTGAAAATGCATACACGTGATGTATTTGAGCACATCATTTTCTTACGGAAAAAAATAAAGTCACACATCTTTAGTCGTGTTGTCAGAGTGCAAATATACGTTAAGTGTTTACACAATGACCTTTTTGAAAGCACTCGAGTACGCCCTTGTACCTCTCAAATTAGTTAATGGCCTGCTAATTATATCGATCTTAGCAACAACAACATCGTTTTCAAAACATAACTTGACAAGAAGCATGCCGCTTGCTTTTCAATGAAAAGTTGAATAGTCTAATTCATAGTCGTAATGCTGTAGTAGAAATGGTGTTCAACTCGCCATAAGGTGACGGTCTTTCTTTGAATTATTAAAGATGCCATTACTGGTCAAGTTTAAGAAACGTCGTTGAGCTGTCTAGGTTAGTGTAGGTCTTCAGATTCAATCTATGGATTGTCTAAGGTTCGTAATTAATTGATACATACTCGACATGTTCCCAAGTGCTGTTTCACTGACACATCAAGAATACATTCATGTTTAATAGTGCGACACAGAACAAACGATCCAGACACAGCACGGAAACAGGTTGCCTTGGATCAACGAATTTGCACGGTCAAAGAATTGGGGTTAACTCGGTTTTATCGAGCTCCAAACTTTATTAGCACCGAGCTATTTCCTTAAATGGTATATTTAACAAATTGACAGTACGGAAAATATAAATAATACAACTAGGAAAAGGAATACATATGGGTTTACCGCATTGGAACAGACGGTCAATGCAGAAACACAAAGAGACTTATTTTTTTAACGGAAATCCATACCTTACACTAACCTAAAGTTATTCATTAAACAGACAGGTTATTTTACTTTCCTGTGTATTGGAACCAAGAGTTTTGACTTCCCTTTAATTTCAAAAATACGTACATGTATATTAACATTGTACTTGTACACAACGATCATATCAATCTTTTTGTATTATGTATATCAGTATTTAAATTACGCAAATATGTGTTGCTGTACATTTTATTCGTATTCACAAAATTCGAACATTTAATTGTTATGGCGTAAAGGAGTGTTAATGAACGTTACATATAAACATTGTTTAACTTTTTACAAACGTATTGAAGTGATAAAATTCGATTGTCTTATTCTTTTGTATGACTGAATGGTAAGACTTATGCGATTTTTATGCAACATATTGATGCCTTTCTGAAATCAATCTGCACTCTGTCCACCTTACAGTTCGTCCAGAAAGATAACATGTGTATTGTAAAAATGTTGGAAAAAAACGGGCGATTGTTTGGCGGGCAGGCATGCGGGTGGTGTGAAATATGTGTGCATAGTATACCTGTCTCCAGCATGGATAGTTATTCAAATAACTTAGCGGAAGTGACGAGCATGATGAAGCGAAATGTTGCGCGCATAAACGAGATCGATAGGTCGAATGTCAATGTTAAAATTCAAATTGAAACTAATAATTGGTTTCATATGTCATATGCAGCACGAATATAGTGATTTATTTTTATATACTGAACAGGAAGAATACACTAATAATGTTACAGTTCTTTCACGATAGTACAAATATTCAACCGTACTAGACACGCGTGTGTCCAATATTTTCCGTGAGTTCCCCCTCTTACTATGCTTTAAATACTGTTCTTATAAATATCTGAAAGCATACTTCGCGAGAAACAAAATGTTTACGGCTACACAACGTCATTAAATGACAAGCACGCTAACGCTCGTTCGCGAACTTGAGGGCGAAATGAATAATGGACGCAATTATGCAAATAACTCTTTAAATGTTTGTCTGCTATGTACTCGAACAAATATATAACCGTATTGTATAAAACTCTTGAAATAATCTAACATCAATGGTATCTTCCCACTTCCTTTTATACAAAATACTGGGGTTTTACAGATACATTGTATACATGTTAAGTATAATTATTAATCAAATAATACTATTCCAGTCTTGCCTTCAATAACAGATTAGCACATATTAACACAAATATAACCTGGTAATATTTCTGGAATTTTATTTCTCCCATATAGACAATGGTATCAGGTTTATGTCACCAAAACACCAGTGTCAAAGGTGAACAACAGGGCAAGCAATAAACTAAATGCTATTTATGTCGAAAACATTTGGTGGTAAAACATGTTTTTGTTAGGTAGCTTGTCATTGCATTGTACAGATCGACCAACTTTATTTTGCGGAACTCATATAGGAAATACAAATTAAAAACATGTATATAAGTAAAGGGCTGACAATACTACCACAAGTTATTGCTATCTCCGTGTTGTCTCGAGTTATTGAAGTTTTACCAAATTGTATTATTGATTTAAACCATACGCCATAATTTTCATATTAAAGTCTGATTAAAATATAATTATTATTATGTATAATTTCTACACAAAATGAGAAAGGAATGCTCGATGGGTCTTTTAACAGACGTAAACATACAATCTTAAGAATGCTTACACTCATATAATAAAAATCTTCTCAAAGAATATGCCGTACGCGATCAAATGAACAGATGAACAGGATAGCAGCTATACATAGTATTAACAATTCGTTACTAAGCAATATCGTTTGTATTTATATTGTGCTCTGATAAGTATACAAAGCTTAATTCCTTGGCCAATGTATCATATGCAAAACCAGTATAATCTAACAGTTTGAACCCGACCGAGAACCAAAACTTCCTACCCTAAAACAGAAGCATACATGTATTTATACTTGTAAACCGTAAGATCTTTTATTTAATAACAACATTGCAGGTTCACACATTTAATGCGCTAGTATGCGTTTCAGGATAAAACAGTATCACAATGTAACATACCTTTTATTATTGTTTTAAATATCAATTAATGTTACCTCAAATTTCTAAAAGGTTTATTATACAGAATTGATTCCGTATTGAGATAAAATATATATAACATTGTTTTTCAAAGAGGGAAAGAGTATGCATAATTATACCGCGCGTCATGGAATGGCCAGTTTAAGCTATCACATGAACAAATATATAATAGGTTTATATTTGTTCTTTAAGATTTGTTACTGATTAAGCTGCCAATTAATATATAATTTATGGCGTAGAACAAATTGCAAAACAGAGAGCACAAAACAAAGATTCTAGAAAAAACAGACAAGTTCACAACAAACACACACACACATGAATAAAACTAGCAGCGACCTGTTGTCGGCATTAAATACTATTCAGTTTGCGCTTACCGCGCACTCGTTGCGAGGTAGTTTGTGATATGTTATTAATTATGAAAAGTTAAAACAGTCGTCATTTTGTATTCATAATACTTAAATAGAAAACTATCTCAAGATATTCAATCACAAAATATACATACAATACACGAAATATAATAAACGCCTTGTACAAATGGTGAAATTTAAATAATGGGAAATAAAATGCGTTTTCAAAATAAAATCTTTCAAGATCTTGAAATTGTATAAAATGCTTAAGACATCTGCTTCTTTTAATTCAGAATGACAAAAAAACTCAAGATGAAGACAGGATTCTCCTTGATAACAGTTATAGCAACTATACCTACAATACATATAAACACATATAACATATTTATTGCCCAACTAATGCACATGTACAATAGTTTATATAATACAACAATGCAACTATGCAAATGTGTACGGTATTAGAAAGGTTGCAATGGAATTATGACATAAGCTTCATATATCAAACAATGAAAGTCAAGAACCTATATCAGGAGAGATATCAGGAGAGATATTATAGTTCTCATCAAATACTTCTAGAGCAGAACACCAAATATAAATATAAAATGATTATAACGAGGATCACCGCCTTGAAACAAAAAATGCATAGCATTGGTGTTTAAACTGGTGTAAGGGTAAGCCGAACCTCACACTTTCCTACAAATTAATCACAAACAAGACGCGCGTCTAAAACGATTTTAATCTAATGTACCTATGCAGACTGGAAATGAAAATATGATGCCAAAAACAAGACGCGAGAATCGAATATTAAGACACATTATACTAGGGGATGGGTTTTAAAGTTATCAACATATATAACAAATATGTCCCATATATCAAATATAGTAAATTATCAGGTAAGCGTTGTATCTACAGAAAACTGTTAAGCAAAACTAGGTGTAAGAAAGATCGTAAATTAATTTACACCAACATCACAAAAATAGGTATACTGCTTACAAGCGCTCAAGACTAAATTATGACAACATGGCATATATGTAAGGGGAAACGCTCTATGCATCCAGACAGCATCAATCAAACCATTGTAGTATTTAACATAACAAATAATGAAAATCCAAAAACTATATTAGAAAATAAATTATTGTTGGTATCCACTACTTGTATAAAAGTACACCAAAACCTTATTATATGTATCTCCAGCTTGGTTTGAAGTTTTTGAATCTGTGCGTATAAGACAGCATGTCCTTTTAATATCAAATATGTTATATTACTAACTGTTAAATGAATATAGAAAAGCATGGAGAACTTAACAAATACAGATGGTCGTTTACAAACAAACCTTAAATGAAACTGACAATACGAAAACAGCTTTATAACAATCGACGACAAAAAAGATAACGTAAGTGTAAGAAGAGAAAAACAAGATAGCAGTCATTGAAAAAAAGAAACATAAATATCATTGACAATAAGAAAAAAAACGAGAACAAGAGATGGATGAAAAGTAACATAATTGTGAGGATAATCTTTTTTTATGACCCCGAAGGTGGGCATATAGTGATCGCACTGTCCGTCTGTCCGTCTGTCAGAAATTCCGTCACACTCTGCGTTTAGGTTTCGATTTTTTTTCAAAGCGGCGCAGTAGTGTTTCTGACAAACACATCCCTTGTTTTAATGTGTTTGGAGATTCATTCATCCTATATCTAATGTAACCAAGAAAACCTTGCTACCGGTGAAAACTCGGACAAGCAATTAACTGAAGGCAATTCATGGTAAAAAACATTTGGAGGTAAACAATGTCGATGATAGGGAGCTGATAATTGCATTGTAAAGATTAACCAACATATATTGCTATCAATAACAAAAAAAGAAAACAAATATATAAGAGACCATTAGAAAAAAAACTTGAGACGTTTTTTATGCCCCCCGCCCTTCAAAGAAGAGGATGAATATAGTTTTGCTGTCTGTCTGTCTGTCTGTCTGTCTGTCTGTCTGTCTGTCTGTCTGTCTGTCTGTCTGTCTGTCTGTCTGTCTGTCTGTCTGTCTGTCTGTCGGTCGGTCGGTCGGTCTGTCTGTCGGTCGGTCGGTCTGTCGGTAGACCAGTTGGTTTCCGATCAATAACTTGTGAACAGATTGACCGATTGGCTTGATACTTCACACGTGCATTTTTCTTTGACAGTAGATGACTTCTATTGATTTTTTTTTTATTTTTTTTTATTCATTTTAAAGCATTTATTGTATACAAACATGTATTTCATTTGCAGACAATGGTTCTGACATAGTATACAGAAAAATATGCCTTATACTTTTTTCACCTTGGTTTGTTACATTTTTATCAGTGACAACAGGTTGTGTTCTGTTTTTTTTTCAACACATTTTATTTCGAGATTGCATATACAATTATGAACAATAACACAAGCATGTAATACAATCCAAAAAGAACAGAATAACACATGCAATACATCTGAGGTAAGCTATCTAATGCATGTAATGTTGTGTTGAAAAAACATTTATGGTGTATAGATGAAAACAAAAGACAAATTTCAGTGTGTATAGATCAACATGGATGCTTAAATTGAACTATCAGATGAAAAAAAATGCATAGATACAAACAATAATAGGTGCATATAATAATAAAGACATTTTTCATTGAGTAAAGACAAACAATGATGAATAAGTTGTAAGAACATATAATAAGGCATAGAGAAAAACAATAATAGGTGTTTATAATTGTATAATTAAGTTTATGCAACAATGGCATAAAATAGTTCCCATTCAATGTCAAACGATTCTAAATTATTTTTTGAAATTTATATTTTTTTTCAAGTTATCATATTCGTACTTTAGGTATTTCTTGGCTCCAGCTATGCTTGGAATGCATTTATTTATCCTACATTTGTATAAGTTTAGCTTTATAAACAAAATAATTTATTTATTGCACTATGAGACTTTGTCAAATATCCAAGTAGAAATATTGACATATTAATGAAAGAAAAAGATTGACCTGGTAGCATTTCATCAATTATTGCTTTAGATATCTGACATTCCCAGAATAAATGCTCTACATTTTCTTCACTTTGTTTGCAAAAAGTACTAATGGATCATCAGTTATTTTCATTTTGTTCAAAGCTATTTGTTCCAAGTATCCTATTAATTATTCTGGATTGGAACCACTGTACATTTACATCATTTGTTATTAAAAAGGGTAGTTCAAAAATGCAGTTCCATTCATTTTTATTAATTATTGTATTGAGTTTTATACCCCATTTTGCTTTAACTGAAGGTTGTTCATTGTTTTTATATAGAATTGTGTACAGTCTTTTTGCTCAAGATTCATTTTTTAATATTAGTTGTTCTGTTATATATTATCAATGATGTTATAAGATTTAAAAAAGTAAAAGAAATATATAAAATGATAAGCTAACATAAAGTGAAAAGTAAATAAGTGGACAAGCTTTATGAAAATTTAATTCGATTCCATTTTTGTTAAAAAATATGCAATGTATCGTTACTGAGGGCTATTTCTTTCTCAATCTGAATCTTTAGTTTCAGGCTTTGTATAAAACAATTAAAATTTGGTATTTGTTTTCTGTATTTCATGTTAAAGATGCAATATTTCATTAATATAAGGATACAATTCAGAATTTTATTACCGTCTATTGATTTTAGTGTGTTAATTCCAAAACTAACATTTAAGAAGGATAGTTTAAAGCGGGACTGTACGATTTTTACATGTGTTAAATTTTAATATGTTGATTAAATTATGTTACGACGACTCAAAATAGGCAATACAAATTATATTTTGAAGACGAATTTCATAAAATGCAGCAAAGACAAGTTAGCGCTGGTTAAAGCCGATGCCGACACTTTTACTCGTATTTGTAAGGAAACAAAATTGTGTCTTTGTGTCGTATGAACGAATCTGCACTAAAACTAAATTTAGATTCACATTGTACATGTATTATATATATGCTGGCGAATTCGGCTGGAAGCCAATTTCAATTTTAGATTTAAATATCTGGCTTATTTCGCATTTTTCGACACATGTTCTTCTTAACTTTTATTTTAATTTATATTGAAATATATGTATACTAATTTTTAATACATTTTATAAAAAATCATAAATATTTGACAAAATCGTACAGTCCCGCTTTAACGTTTAGTTGTTGTTGGCCAAGAAAGGATTCCAGATAGGTTGGATGTATTTGCACTCCCAAAATAGAAGTACTATAGTTTCGATATTTTCACCGCAGAAATCACATACGTACGTTAGAGTTGCATAATTTGCATTTAAAAAGATATTCATTGGTCGCGATTATGCGATTTATGTATTTGAACTGAAAGTTTCTAAGTGTGATGTCAATTGTTGTTTTGTAAGACATAAAAAAGAATTATTTCCAGTTTAATTCATGCTCTTGGAATATATTTTGTCATTTGATTTGGGATTTGGATGGTTCGTTTATGATATTATTTATTTGTGTTCTGTATAATTGTTTGTTCGGTTTTTGTTTTGTTGTGATTTTTCGAGAAATGTGGTTCTAATGTTTTGCGTGTTGTTTGTGTTTATAAAAGATTTTATATGTGATGGAATACCTTGTATTAGCGAGTAATACATCAGGAAGTCTGTTGCAGGTATTTCATGCAAGTAGCATATATTATCAAACGAATAAACATCGTTTATTCGGTAATCAAATAATTGATCAACCTATTAAATGCTCTGTTCAAACCAGTCTTTATACACAAACATGTGCTTTTATTTGCGTTTATGCTTGTATTATTCCATAAAATTGTTTTATCATATTGTTTCTTTCTTCTAACATATTTGTGACTTGACTCCATGCTGAAAGTATATTAGAAATAAATATATTTTGTTTTGCTATGTCAAGTATTAGAGACTCGCTAATGTTACATTCAAAAAACTAAAGAGCGACCATATTTGGCTAGTATTTTTGGAAAAAAAATGCCCATTGACTCTTATTTGTGGTATCTTATATACGTTTGACCCAACTAGATTTTATTGAATTTATGAAAGAATAGATGTCAGTCAGTTGGAGACCTCCAAGCTCTACAGGTTGTATTAATTGTATTCGCTTTATTTTATCGGGTTTGCCATCCAATAATAAGTCAAAAATAGACGTTTTAATATCATCAATGATTGTATTAACTGGGTTTGGAAGAACGGTTAGTACATATATTAATTTTGGTAGTGCAGAGGTTTTTAATACAGTTATTTTTCCAATTAATGTTAGTTTTCGGTGTTGCCATGATTTAAGACAGTTTTTGAATGCTTGGAGTCTGGGTATTATGTTTGTTATATTGTTTCATTTTCATTGTTAGTGAATGTTATGCCTAACGTTGATGCCTCTTTTGATGTCCAATGGAAGTTTATTTCCGTTTGAAGATGGATGTTTGTATGCCTATAATTACCTACTTTAAGAAAAGTGCATTTACTTTTATTGTGTTTTAGTCCTGATACGTTTTCAAACGGGGTAAGTGATTCTATCAAGTTGTTAAAGGAGCCTGGGATTATTGTTGCAAAAATAAGTTACGTCATCGGCGAAAAATGACTGTTTAATTTATTCACCTGGTTTAACAGATATACCATTTACATCTGGGTAAGATTGTATAAAGTGTGATAGGAATTCTATACATATAATAAATAACGACGATGAGTTTGGACATACCTGTCTTACACCTCTTCCGATATTAAATCTATCGGAGAAGAACCCATTGTTTAAAATAAGACTATTTATATCAGTGTAAAAAAGTTTCACCCATTTTATCATATTTTTTCCAAAGTTCATTTTCTCTTAACATGTGAACATAAAAGCATGGTCGAGTGAGTCAAATGCTTTTTCAAAGTCTGCGAAGAATATAAGAATATAATTTATTTGTATTATTACAATAATTAATACATTCTTGTATCAACCGTACATTTTCGTCGATATAGCGCCCTTTTATAAATCCAGATTGTGATCTTGAAATAATTGAAAGTAATAGTTTTTTTAATTCTATTTGCTATGCTTTTTGTTGCAATTTTATAGTCGTTGATTAATAAACTTATGGGCGCCAGTTTGATAAGGTTTCTAGGTTTTTACCAGGTTAAGGGATAAGTGATATAATACCTTGTTTTTGCAGCACAGTAAGATTTCCATTGCTAAAAGAGTAGTTGAGGGAGTTGGTTAAATATGTTTTAATTTCATTCCAAAATATTTTGTAGAATTCAACTGTTTTACCTACCATCTGATCCCGGACTTTTATTATTTTGCTTTTCTTTAAGTGCTATCCCACATTCATATTCGGTAAGGAGTCCTTCACATGAAAGTTTTTCGTTATCATTTAGAGTTGATTGAAGAGTATTGAAAATCGTGTTGGTTGAGTTTTGCTTCTGTAAATAGTGATTTTTTAAAACATAATCGTTGTTCTTCAAGAATTTGTGTTCTGTTGGTTACTTCAATGTCGTTTACGACAAGTTTGTGAATGGTTTTTTGTTCACTGTTACGTTTTTCGATGTTTGCAAAATATTTAGTATTTTGTCAATGTGTTCTACGTGTTTAGCTCTCGCCCTTAAGATTATTCCATTAGGATGTTCATGATAAATTTCTTCTAATACTTGTTTTTTGAAAGAATTTCACATTCAATAGTGGCTTTGTCGATGGTATTTGTGTTATGTAGTTGTCTTTGTAATGTTATATATCATGTAGTGTTTTTTCTTCAAGTTTGCGTGTTTCTTTTTGTTTAAAGGATGTGTATCTAATTGTTATTTTGCGTACGTTACCTTTTATAATCTCCCATAAAGTATTTGGGTTTGCATCTGGGTTGTTTTGTTCTGTATATGTTATCTCCTGTTTCATTTGGGCTTGATATTGAGCGTCTAATAAAATGCTATTATTTAATTTGAAATAGCCCGGTCCTCGTTCGGGCTGAATATTGCTAAGTTAGCCTGCAATATATAGTTGGTTTGGTGTTTGAATGCCATGTAAATTTGCAATCGGATGGATTTAATATACGCCAAATATTTAAAAGGTTACAATTTTTAATTATATCATTCAAACGTGTCCTATTTTTAAGGTGTGAAGATAAAACTTGCCATTTTTTAACTTGCCGGTGTATTGAAGTCTCCGCCAATTATTATATTTTTATCGGAATTGTCGTTAATAAAAATATGCAATGTTTGGTAAAAAATACTTTCATCCAAGTAAGGACCGTAATCATTAATTAATGTTATTTGTGTTTCGTGTATTGTAATATCAAGGCTGGCTAGTCTTCCAGTTATTATATCTTTATAGTTACTGGCCTTAATATTTGAGCTATTTTTGTGTCGCCTGACTATGGTCAGGGGACATATAGGTGTTACTTCGTCGGCGGTCGCGGCGTCGGCGGTTGCGGCGGCGGCGTCACACTTTTCGAAAAAGGCTCATAACTTCTGTGTCCCTTCAGATATTGCTTTCATATTTGGTATGCATGTATATCTGGACAACATCTTTCCATACCTTTCCATGCGCATACAAATGTTTACCCCTGTGACCTTGAACTTGAGGTCAGCGTTCAGAAATCTGCGACCGCGATTCGAAATCTGCGACCGCGATTCGAAAAATGCTCATAACTACTGTGTCCCTTCAGATATTGCTTTCATATTTGGTATGCATGTGTATCTGGACAAAACCTTTCCATGCGCGTACAATTGTTTACCCCTGTGACCTTGAACTTGAGGTCAGCTCTCAGGTTTCGAAATCCGCGACCGCGATTCGATAAAGGCTCATAACTACTGTGTCCCTTCAGATATTGCTTTTACATTTAGTATGTATGTGTATCTGGACAACACCTTTCCATGCGCATACAATTGTTTATCCCTGTGACCTTGAACTTGAGGTCAGCGTTCAGGTTTCGAAATCTGCGACCGCGATTCGATAAAGGCTCATAACTACTTTGCCCTTCAGATATTGCTTTCATATTTGGTATGCATGTGTATCTGGACAACACCTTTCCATGCGCATAACATTTTTGACCCCTGTGACCTTGACCTTGAACTTGAGGTCGGCGTTCAGGTTTCGAAATCTGCGACCGCGATTCAAAAAAGGCTCATACCTACTGTGTCCCTTCAGATATTGCTTTCATATTTGGTACGCATGTGTACGCATCTGCACAACACCTTTCCATGCGCATGACATTTTTGAACTTGGGGTCCGCGTTCAGGTTTTGAAATCTGCGACCGCGATTAAATAAAAAAACTTTTAATGTCTTTGTCCCTTCAGATATTGCTTTCATATTTGGTACACATGTGACTTTGACTTATTGAAATGGGCCAATTTCTTGGTTAACCCATTAGCATCACGCGACACATCAGACTCGCGGAGTTCTAGTTTATTAGAAATGTTATTCTTTGTTTGTTTGTGTCCACTGAGGTAAATATCACCATCCCTTTCGTGTTTTAATGTTTGAATGACAGTATCTGTCAAATGACTTTCATGCAGTAGGCATATATTATATTTCTTTTCTTCTAACCATTTGAACAATTTAATACGTTTTTTTGCACTTTTACATTTAGTGTACATATTTAATACTCATAAAGAATGGGGTTATAATAAATGTTGTGTAAGTGCGTGCTTGTCTATTTAGGTACGATCTCACAAAGATGAATACAAAAAATCATGCTATTAAATATGGATACGGGCTAACATGTAAGATCGATATTGTACAAGACATCTTATTGTGCTTAATTAAATAATAAGTGAGTTCATGGCGATACAACTAAACATGTTGTACATGCACGTATGCTTGATAGAAAACTGTGGTGAGATGTTTTATCAGTAGATTTTTTATCGGTGTTTGCCGATGTTAATAATATCATGTTTAGTATTTCCACATATACTTAAGATAAGCACAAGAATAAAAACAAAAAATAAACATCTAAGTATACATCAGTTTAAATGCGATTGTTGTCAAAGTATGCATTTCCATTAAGTATTTGCTTTTAACAATACGAAAAAATGCAACAGTTGTTAAAGGATCGGTCTTTAATAACTTGACAATGATGTTGTTTCTTATAAGGAAAATAGTTATACACTGATTTCTGATGTGTTGCCTACCTACTATCGAAAGGCAAAATTATAGGTTAGGCATCAGAGGTGCATTACATTTTAAATAGTATAGCTTGCAATAATGTTATGTTAAAATTGCGATAACAAAAATATTTAAATTGGGGTCACGTGGTCAAAGGTCAAGGTCACTGTCACAATAAGTGTGAAAATTGTGTTCGATCCATAACTCGTAAACAAATTGACCGATTTGTTTGATACTTTACATGTACATTGACCTTGGACAGTAGATGACCATTATTGAAATTTGGGTCACTAGGTCAATGGTCAAGGTCACTGTCACAACAAGGGTAAAATTCAAGGCCTGTTTGGGGGGCATATGTCTCCGAACGCGGAACTCTTGTTCATACAGATTCACTCGCAAATGCTCCTACGCGTACAACATTATGTGGTAGATAGTTTAACAAGTTCATCGACTGTGAGTATATGTGCGTGTGCACGCGTACATATGTGTATGGACGGTATACATCGTTTGGATATTTCTTAAGTTTCAAGATATAATAAAATACCTTTGATTTTAGACTGACCCAAATATTTCCGTAAATATGAATATGTATTGCGTTGCTTCTTCGACAGTACTGAAACAAAATCAAAATATCCGGACATTTCTGTATCATCAATCACGAAAAAGTAAGCAATTAGTGTATTCGTGAGCACATTGGAACTTAACAAACTTTGTGTTCTATATATAATGTTGTGTATAACGAGTCACAATCATATAGTATCTGTGATTTGAAAACAAACAACAACACACAACCAATCGAATGGCAAGTTAATGTTAAAAGGAACACAATCAGGAACAAAGTGATAACAGAACAAGCAAACATTAAAACATCTGATCTGTCGGGTGTAAAACTAAGCACGCAATAATTAATGTATGTGGAATTCGGGAGTAAAAGGCAACATAGAATTCGAACAACATAACATGTGCAAAATGAAATGTTTCACCTTACCTGTTATTTGAGAAGAAGCAGGCTGATATTCGAGGCACTTCTTATTCTCTGTGAGCACAGCAATCGTTTGATTTAACTGGGTAATTTGCACTTCATTCTGCAAGTATAAAACAAAAGATTTCATGCATTAATCATGTTGATTATTTTAATCTCCTCTTCGAAAGTATAAATTTAAGAAGACTCGAGCTGTTTTGTTGAAACCAGTTATTGGAATGATGGAACGCACTTAAATCCTTTTCACACGCATAATCTGTGGAGAATGTTGCACAGTGCGATCGAGTCTAACATTAATAAGGAGGAAAAACTTCATCAATTGATGTCATATCAATGACATCATTGCAACGACGCAAGTTTTAATAATGGGGAATCATAACGAGTGAGTCATATACTTAAATTAAACAGCAAACGCACGCATATCAGACACTTATCTCACTTTATGCTAAAGAAGTAAATGCAACCGAATGTTTGCATCATTGTGACGTATATATTGCTTTATTAAAAACTGCAACACTCTTTTGTTGGCCTTGTTGTAGGTTTCATTCTAAAAGATTGAGCGTTCTGAGTGCCCAACACTTTCACAAAAGCCTCGCTTACGAGGGCATGTTTGTCAAAGAGATCGGAAATAGATTTTCTTCTGCATTGTTCATTGAGCTGTTTTAGACGAAGACTCTTCATAGAAGAAAAATGTCAATTCATTGATTATAACGCAAATGCACACTCTATGTTCAAGGACAAATCTGAGCAAAAACATGTTTGTGATCTTTTCAAAACGTATATGTTTCACTAGGGATTGTCGAAAACGTGGGAAATCAACAATTGCCTTCACAATAAGGAAAACTGTTAACTTCATCGTCTGTCAAGTACATGTACATAGTACACTCTTTCAAAAGTGCTATATTTTTGTTTGCACTATGGTACATCGATTGGGGGAATTTATATGCTTTATCATGGTGCATTTGATGAAATGACACAAGCAAACAAAGTTAGTGATTTATCTGCAACAAGATATAAATGGTTTTAAAATCAAATGCACACTAAAGAAGAGGAAATATAAAACAGAATGGATTCGTCGCATTTCCATTCAGGAATGAGTGTTCTTAGCTTTTTTCTGAAATTTGTGTACGTTCCCACCAACAGGTATATATAATGCCTTTTGATAACTAAAATATGCAACACGAATAACTAAAATCCGAACTTATAAGAATGACATAAGAAAGGTGTTTTGCATTGAATTTTATAGTATAAAGCATTCTCTACAAAATCTGTATGGTGTGCTGATAAATACAAATTGCAGAAACTAATTTAAAATATACCACAACTGTAAACTTATTTAGTTATTTTATGAAATTATATTTAATAAGTATCGGTAACATATTTAATGTCATAATGATTAAAAATTGCGAGAACGACTTCACTTCAAAGGCAAAGGTTAGATGTGTTAATTGCTTTGTGTGGACGATAATTATTTGTCATTCAATATCATATAAACAGTTGAATGGATGCAAACTTCTGATCCGAGTGTTAATTAAGTCATTCATTAAGCGAATCCCATGTTCGCCATTATTGTTATGTTTTGTAAGGATAATTTACACCTTTGAACGTTTCATTCATTCATTAGGATGTTATGATTTACCACCACTAATTTTAGAATTATCCAATTAATGAAGAATCAACATTTAGTGAAAACCGATTTAAACGCTCTATGCAATGTATTGACCAACCCATAGGGGGGGGGGGACGATGTCTTGTTTGTTTCTTTTGAGCTGTGTGTTTGTTACGCGTATTTTTGGCGTGCGTGTTTTTTGGCGATTGTCATAAATGAAAGACTTCGTATTGCTTATACAATTAAATTATATCGTAGCTAGAGTATCAATTGAGTAGCAATCATATATCAACAATACTATACCATTTCTTGAAAACGTTAAACCAATTACAAAATAGGTCAATGAATGTAAACGTTATTTCAAAAGAAACTAAATGATACGTTACAAAATCACTAATCCTACAAGAGGGCTTCCGCAGAACAAGGTACCAAGTTAACAAAACCAATATGCCAAGAAAATAGTTCATACCACGGCAAGATTTCACTTTTCTTATAAGCATCGACATCATTGTTATTGATTCTCATGATATATAGATTATTGAAATAGCCTAGAATGTCATGTAAAATGACTGATGAACATACAAACTAGCTGTCATAAAGTAACCATAAAGGGATAATTAAGTGAAATTTACGAAAATAATGTGTTATCGGTTTAGTGTTAAAAAGTTATGTCACTGAAATCTGACATTTTCATTGGTCAAAGACATTTTGTGAAAAATAACAAAATGTTGCACACAGCAGCTTATAAAGAGTAATGTTCTGACTGTTTCTCAGTTTCAAACAGGAATAATATAGAACACAATAATCGCTTTCTAACGTACATATATTGACACGCCGAGAACATACGGAACGTCCTGAATATTCGGACCAAATTTTAATCCGTTATAGGAGATATGGACCATACAAAAAAGGAGGCTCAAACATTTGACCTTCCATTGTCGTCTGCGTCTTAATGGCCAACATATATGTGCTTAATGAAAATCAAGAAAATGGTGTGGGAGCATTCAAGAACATGTTATTGACAGACCGACACGACAAACTGACGGTAGGCATTATTATAGCAAGCCTCCCTTCCACAACGCCGCGGGGATTTTATGAAACAAATGTCGGTTGCAGTAATTATATAATTTGCTTTTCTCTTTTATACTTAACAAGTATAACAAGTCCAAATTGAAATATGGTAAAATGTACTCTGATAAAATATAATATATATATATATTGAATTTATCAAAATAAGTTTACACATGTATCAACAATGTGCATGTTATACTATAAACCATACATTATTACATTTTGCTTACGTCGTTTTTTTAACTTATACAATTGTGTCATAATTCATACTATTTGTTTAAATAGTTACAAGATGTTTATCTTACTGTTTCCAGTATTCATCCGGTCGTTACCACAAATATTGACTCTTAAATCAAGACAGACAACAATTCGTAACATCTACATCTCCTGCTAAACGTCATTCTCGCATCATTATGGGGCGATGGATAGTATCATGACCATATTTTGCAACTTAAAATTGTATTGTTCTACGATACTGTTTAAAAATGCTTTAAAATTAATATAAGAACTGGTAACAGTATGTTCACATACTAACGTATACTTATTCTCAAGCGCACACATTTTATGATCATTATATATCACCTTTTTCTCTAAATTGTTTGATCTAGAGAACAAAATTAATAATACTAATATAATGCAAAGAATGATAATTAAGTTTAATATCAAACTGTATTTCATTGAAATTTCTTCCAAATACAAAATACACATACATAAGACAAACGCTTTAATTAAATTTGTATTATTGTTACACTTTTTAAACGCGTAAGTGTTGTTACTTTCATACAATACACGTCTTTTCTATTCAAGCAACATGATACGTAATTTATGAATGGAAACAATTGACCACAAAACACGCTTTGCTGTTCGTTGGAGACAATATTGCTTCCTGATTGCAGTCATAAATCAAAGGAGCCGCCATTTTGAAACAATTATGTGTGTCTATTGGCCAAACATGTTAAGGGTACAATACATAAACATGATCAAGGAAATGACGGATAACTTAAACATGTTTTGATGACTGATATGCTGATTAAGAGTCTTCAGTCTAGGAACAGGAATTCTCCGTGTTAGCTTTTAATTAGGTTTATCGATGATACATACAAAGAATCATATCATTAAACGTAACACTAACCTTAGTGTGCCTAATGTATTACGTTAATCGTTCAAATGGACATATATTTGTGTTTACACTGTTCTTCGCAGAATATCGGTCTTTGACGGGGATTATATATATAACGTCAACATTGTCTTGTTCAACGCTTTCATTTCGATAGTGAAAACGTTCCACGTGAAATATTACACAAAAGATGTACACGGATCAACATGAGAACAAAGTTTAAGAAGACATTTTTGCCTTGTTTCCACGCATTTATTTTAAGTAATCCCATATGGATATTATATGCCATATATCGACGCCTTCTCTGCGATATAGTAAGCAATACCTTTTATATACCCCCGGTAGGGTAGCATATAGCAGTTAAACTGTCAGTCCGTCCGCAAACTTTGACATTGGCCATAACTTTTGCAATATTGAAGATAGCAACTTGATATTTTGCATACATGTGTATCTCATAGAGCTGCACATTTTAAGTGTTGAAAGATCAAGGTCATCCTTCAAGGTCAAAGGTCAAAAAACAAAATCCTAGGGAAGTAACAAGCTTTAAAGGGAGATAATTTCTATACGTGCCAAATGATAAATATAAATTTTATTTCAAAACGCCGCAGTAGGGGGCATTTTGTTTCTGACAAACACATCTCTTGTTTCTATGCAAGTATTGATCATAATAATTGTAAGTGCTTTTTGTTTGCTAGATGCAAAAACATAAGGTATAAGAAGACAAATCTGTTTTGCAACTGTATTCACTACTATAAATAGTTTGCATATTGTTTGTTATGGCCTTTACAACAGTATACTTTATATTTTATATACAGTAAAGCTATTTTATAAATTGTTTTTTTTTTCAAATGAACATAACATAGTTAGTTTATCTTAACTACAAACAAATCTTTGTTATAAAAAGTGTTGTTCAGGGCCTGAATGCTTAATGATACACCAATACATGTTCACCTCAGGATTGAGCCGCATGTATGTTATTTATATCATAACTTACTACATCATTATACAAAGACAGTCCTTAATGCATATTCCCGGATAACGACCACAAGCATGTCAAAGACCCCGTCGGATATTGACTAAGCTTCGTTGACCTTTGCCTTTTTCTCACTACAATTCAAACGGGTTAATAAATGCAGCCGCCTCCAATGAGAAGGATATATCAAAGTATTCCTCAAGGTTATCTTGACACACAAACAACTCATTTCATGGAAAACTGTCTGTCTGTCGGTCGGTCTGTCGGTCGGTATGCCGGAAGACCAGTTCGTTTCATATCAATAACTTGTATACGGATTGACCGATTGGCTTGATACATCACATGTGCATTGACCTTGGACAGTTGATGACCCCTATTAAAATTGGGGTCACTAGGTCTAATGTCAAGGTAACTGTCATCTTTAGTGTTACAATAATTGTTTCCGATCAACAACGTGTAAACGAACTTACCGACTGGCTTGATACTTCACATGTGCATTGACCTTGGACAGTATATGACCCCTATTGTAATGGGATCACTAGGTCAAAGGTCAAGGTCACTTTCGTAATGAGTGTGAAAATCGTTTCCTAGCAATAACTCGTCAACCAATTGACCGATTGACTTGATACTTCACATGTGCAAGGACCTTAGACAGTAGATGACCCCTATTGAAATTGGGGTCACTAGGTCAAAGTTCAAAGTCACCGTCACAAAAATTGTGAACATTAAGGCCCTGTTTGAAGGGGGAGGGGGGGGTAATGTCTCCGACACCGGAACTCTTGTTCAATTTAGGTCCGACATACATTTATGCCTCACCTTAATATGTTTTTCTTTGCAAATCATATTACTAAGCAAACTGAGTTAGACAAATTCGAATTAAACAATGACCACGTTATAAAATGGAATTATATATGAAATAATAATTTGATTTACCAAAACAAAAACAATTGGATTCAATTTGTAAGAACACCATGACATGACATAAATGCCGGAAAAATCCAATAAACTACGCCGTTAAGTCCCGACTCAAACGGTCTGCCGCAGCCAACAATATGCCACGTATTTATAGATTTTTTATTAACCTGCCACAATGTCGTACACCATAAGTCAACGTGTAGCGTGTATGACCCGTCTCCGTACCATATAGGTCAAGGTCATAATTCATAGATGGCCATAACACTGTTAGAAAAGTCTCAGCTATAATAAAGCCATATATGGATAGATTTGAGAAAAACTCGTCACAAATTAGGCGACGTGTCACGTGTAACACCACCCCCTGTACGTCGATAATCCAAACTGAGTAGGATAATTTAAACTGAAGAAAAAAAAGGCGACATAAATAAAGACTCCAGTCATTTATTTCTAAGAACACGTGTATTTAAGGTAAGTTGTGACATAATAAACGTTCATTTTTGATAAAATGTTATTTGTCGGATACAATGCGCTTATAATCTCATAACAATTAAAAACAATTACGTCAAAATAACATGAATATGTTTGAAAATCTGGAAAAAGTAAATGAAATTGTCGAAATTTTTAGGCCAAAAACAAGTATAATCGAATGTTTTTAATGTTGTAATGCTTGGACTTATGTATTAACCTTTCATATATGTATGTACAAAATTTGATTGGCGTAAATGCTCGAAAACGCAATATATTCCTATTTGTTTGGGACAAGAATATACAAATTGGATAATGACCTAACTAGTGTATGGATAATTCCAGACTATTTTGAGTTTGGTTATTATCCACAGAAATGTTCATATCAGTTTGGATTTATCCATAAACTTTTATACCCGTCCTGCAAACACATGATTTTAACACAGAAACACACTAGGTGTTAAAAGTAAAATTTTAAAGGACATTCATGATATAATTTGGCATATCTCTGTTACAGTTTCGTTCGCTCTTTTGTCAATTAACGTGTAAATAATTTAACACATAGGTCGCATTTAATGAAAATTAGCATTTTCCGAAGACAAATTTATCGTTTTTTACTAGAAAACTATTAAATCGTTGCAAAACTCAAAACGCATGTGTGCGTCAGACATTCATTATCACATGTGNCAGACAGACAGACAGACAGACAGACAGACAGACAGACAGACAGACAGACAGACAGACAGACAGACAGACAGACAGACAGACAGACAGACAGACAGACAGACAGACAGACAGACAGACAGACAGACAGACAGACAGACAGACAGACAGACAGACAGACAGACAGACAGACAGACAGACAGACAGACAGACAGACAGACAGACAGACAGACAGACAGACAGACAGACAGACAGACAGACAGACAGACAGACAGACAGACAGACAGACAGACAGACAGACAGACAGACAGACAGACAGACAGACAGACAGACAGACAGACAGACAGACAGACAGACAGACAGACAGACAGACAGACAGACAGACAGACAGACAGACAGACAGACAGACAGACAGACAGACAGACAGACAGACAGACAGACAGACAGACAGACAGACAGACAGACAGACAGACAGACAGACAGACAGACAGACAGACAGACAGACAGACAGACGGACGGACGGACGGACGGACGGACGGACGGACGGACGGACGGACGGACGGACGGACGGACGGACGGACTGATGGACGGACCGACGCATGGACTGACGGACGGATGGACAGACGAACGGACAACGCCAATTCTATATCCATACGCCTTTGGCGGGGGATAACAATTTAAGAACGACAATGTTACATTTTTACGAACCGTTCAGAATTAACACCATCCAGAAACTCCATTCCAATGTATCACTGTAATATACAAATACCTCATAATTGCACATTGCAGCGTTTTTTTTTGAAGGCTCAATGCATTTGTCAGTGTCTCTCGTACATATTTGCATTCATCTAATTATTGGTCTGAAGATAACAGGAAACTCTTGAAGTAACGATCTTTTATATAATGATTCCACGTCTGTTAATGTGAAAAATGTAAGAAGCTGTACTGCAAGCTTGGTACCTAATAAAGTCAATTCACGTGTATGTGTTTGGTTCGTTGTTGACTTGTCTGAGACCTAATTTAAGCATACGAGATGGCTTTTAAAGAGTTGACCGAATTGTCGGTGAACCGTCCTTGACAATGTTATACTCGCAACTAAATTTCAGATATTACCGACCCTTGATTAAAAAGCATAACATACTGCCCTATCGATGTGTAAGGTGAGGCTTAGAATAAAAGAACGGTGAGGCTTGTCGAGCGGATTTATGTTTGACTACGCGTCGCATATGTATTATGCATATTGTTTTGTCCTCTTATATTAACACATTGGAATTGGTCGATACGCAAGGTGCGAATCTAATCTTATTGCAATATTCCAACAAGATGCGGTAGTTATCACAAACTCAGTAAATACAACATTAAAATCGACACGGTTTTGCATTTGTTACAAAGTTTCTATATGTTTGTGTCTATGTGTTGGAACAAATCAAATCATTTTATCGAACAACCTGATAATTGTACAGTATTTTGTCAAAATCCATCGCCTTTTTATCAACGAAAACGACACCAAACCTGACGAAAACGACACCTGTTGATTCAATGGTCCGCGCTATTTTTCTGATTGGTTGTTTCTAGGTATCTGAACTAATCTAATCGTTTCGCGGTTTTTCCCGATATTTGGACAGTATTTCAATGCTGAATTCTTTCGACATGCTAAATTGTTTCGACAGAATATACAAATGTTCTGCGCAATTTCTAGCTCCCGCTGTTTTCAAATTTACAATTGTTCCGACGAAAGTAATTACGTTTTCGCGCGATTTTTTGTCCATGATTTAGTACAGTATGAAATAGACCATTGTACCGACGTGGCGATGGAAGATATCACAATTCCGCGCGATTTTTAGAGCCAGCTTGTTCTACAGTTTGAAATAGACAATTGTTCCGACGATAGAAGATATGTAAGTTTCGCAATTTTTAGAAGTGATTTTTAATGCAGTACTTAGCGGTCGAATTTTTTAACGGAAAATTTGTAAACAATCGCAAAGATGTGTATTCCTGAGATTTCGACGTCTGCTGTATATGTATACCGGATTTTGTTTTTGGCGGAAAGGGTAAGTTTCGCGAACAATTAAGTCCCTTTTGTAACTATATAATTTTATGTATTTTAAAGCCTTTTGATAGAAAAAATATTATTAAGAAAGAGTACATATATAAACATAACATTTATGTCCAATCAAATCAATGAGTGGAATATTCCATGAAGGGTGTAGACATTCTTTACTAAAATAAATATGGGTGAAGCGATCCATTTCCAATCCATTATACAGAACACTAAAACTACAAGCTATTCAAACTTTGGTAAGCGCCGTGGTACTGTCATTTAGGACTTAAACTACTTAAAGACTCGTCAAAAAGATAATAAAAAAGCCAATGAAATCGGTTGCAAGTTTAGTTTGTATATTGATTGAGTTTGTTAGAGTTTCTGATGAAATGGTTCGCGCTCTGTGGAAAAGGGGTTTAATGCATGTGCGTAAAGTGTCATCCTCGATTAGGCTGTGCAGTATCCATATTGCAAAAGTCCGGTTTTGGGCGGAAAAAAGCGTCCCTGATTGGGACAACACATTACGCACATGCGTTACAACCCGTTTTCTCGGAGCGCGTCTCAAATTGCTATAGTTAACGAAGCGGGTGTATGTGTGGGTGGGGTGGGGGTTAACGTGGCGTACAGCATATTTAACAGGCAATTGAGCTAACAGCTCAGTCAATCTATTAAAGAAAATCACCGATATATAAACTTCGTAATGAGTCCCTAGGGAATATATAACGTTATATAAAGCAACAAAATAGAACCACACTAGAAACAATGGAAATTACTCTTCTGTCAGTGCTATTGAGAATATTGTTGTGAACTGTTTTGAACATGCGTTTTGGTATTGTTAATGTTCATTATACACTTTTTACTTGCAGTAAATGCTTTTAATGCTGTGAATTTCACACAATTAAATTATTTACAATAGGAAAATTAAAACAACAATTACTTCTGTTATAAACACACCACTCAATCTGTCTCGCACTTGCCATCATACAGATGAACTGGCGTGCAACCAAAATTAATAACGAGAATGTGAAATGAGGGAACGTAAGTTGCTTTTTGAAATGGATCGTAATTGAGACGATGTTATACAAATTTTTGTTTCCATAACGACGTTACTAATGTGTCAATAGCACGAGAACTGCTCGTATACAATTATTGTGGTTGTTTGAGTACAAGAGAACTTCTAAGACGTAAACGCAAACTAAAACAATGCAATTATATTAATATTTTTTGTTCTTGTTGTTCTTGAGAAAACCAATTAAAATGCATTATTCTTTTCTCCACGATTTCTCCACGATGGCATATATCCCGTGTGTTTTCGGCATATAATTAGTGTTTTCGACACCTGATTTTCCTTCTCTTTGAAACGTTGAAAACCTTATTTTAAAATCTAAATGCTGCCGGATACATCGACACTTCGTATCAACATCACATATTCTTCAAAGGTAGCAAGAGCATCTAGCATTTCTGATCGGATGAATTCATTGTGTACGAACGTTGCAATATACGTTTTATAATAAACACAATAGCGCTGCAGAAAATCGATTATCACGTCAAATTAATTCTTTATAAACGTTATAAATGAGACCATTGATTATGCTTAAAATGCACGTATAAAAGAGGCCAATGTAACTTGTATTTTGAATGGCACTTTCTGCAATAACCCGTTTGTTTTTTGTTTGTATGAATTTTTAACCTTGTGAACTGCATTTCAAATAGCGATTTGTTGACCTTTCTTGTCAAACCGATCTCGGCGGTTGCCAATACTGCATATCTACTGCGTGTTACTAACCTACTTGGTTTGATATTTTATTTAACCAAACCCACGCTTGAAAAAACAAGTGGTCAGTGCAAAATACACACGAAGCTGACAATGTATACCTATAAATATGATAAGGTTAAATTGTTGAGTACTGTCGATCTGTTGTAGTAAGGTTAAAGAACCATTTATACTAAAAAATCAACGGAAATTTCGTAAAGTATTTCGTTAAATAAAGCTACCTGAAACAAAATCAATGTTCCTTATAGCAATAGCAAAAATTTCAAAGGCTGATGTTTTCTGGTAAGATAGATTTTTGTGGATACAACATGCTTGTTTTTAATTTTTCGTGTCACAATAAATACTATTTTAATTTCCCGCACTGATATCTATTCATACGACATACGAAAACTAAAATGGTACCATGTTAGTGTTCGTGTGTCGTATGAATAGATATCGTCGCGGGAAATTAAAATGATATTTTGTATGCCAAAAAAAAATATAAACGAGCATTTTGTATCTACAAACTTCCATGTTACCAGGCCCCATATGGCATTGAGATGTTGGCTATTGCTATACGAAACACTGATTTTTTATTTGGTAACTTTATTTTACGAAATAAAGTACGAAATTTTCGTTGATTTTTGAGTATTAATGGGACTTTAAGCATATGCAATGTTGTGTGTTTATGTCTTATGCCGACAGTCATGTTTAGAAGTGAATGTGCTGATTGTAGGCTCAAATACATGTTTTTAAATAGTTCATCTTTCTATTTTTTTCAAAAAAAATTGCAATTTTGTTTTAGCGATCAACATGTTTATGTAAAGCTGGAATAAAAAACCAGGTCGCGATGAAACAAGAATGATATTCACAAACATAGCTTTTGTTTCTATTTCTAGTTTTCAAACTTTTTAGTCGGCGTTCCCGTAAAACAAAAGATTTAAATTGTGACCTAAAGGATTGAATTATTTTAGTAAAGTATCGTAAAACAACTATAGAGAAGAATGTTTCGTTTCTGTCTTCTTGTGCTCAGAACCTTTTGTGGTTTTCACATGTATGTTATTACAATTAACAACGCAGCACATATTACGAATAACGTGTCAGCCTTTGTGTATACTTTTGCACATTGTTGTACGCAGTGCACATATGAATATGCAGTTAACGACAACCAAATAGTCAATCAATAATTTGGAATCTTGGAGCATGCTAAATAAAAATCATTATCTTAACACCTTTACTTTTTTGTGATGACAAAACCAGATTTGTGTTTGCAGACCGAATATTTGTGATTATTTGCTTGAATCTACCATCTAAGCATAACATCGCATTCTTCTTGCAATTGGTTATGTCATAACAACGCGTCTACAGTCTGCTGGTAGAGTTAGAAATACAAATATTTCTATCTTTAATAGTAACTTTTTGTATTTTTATTTTTTGAGGTCGGTTTATTGTAATTATATTTCTTTCCCACAGACATAAAGTAAAAATCGAAACACTAAATTGCAAAATTGCAAATACAATAGACTGTCTTGTTTGATTGTGTGATAATTTAACACCCTGCAGTGTTAATATCTAGCAAAACAAAGATGCTTTTTAAAGAAAGCTTTAATAAATAGTCGACTTCTATGCGTCTCCATTTAATCAAAATTTCTTCTCTACCTGTTAAAATATATATATATATACATATATACCATTTTACATTAAAACAATGTCTATCCCTGTGAAGGAGTAATATTTATTGACATGCAACACACTTAGCAACATACTTATGAAAAAATGTGTGCAGAATAAAGAATAAAATCGTTTAAATATACATCGTATTTATTTAGCCAAAATGTTTTTGTAAAAGAGGACAGTCGGAAACGCTATAATTCTTTGTATATCTTGTTAAGACTTCAACATAGTGGCGATTGCTTTTTTTCTATATACAACCGTTGATCTATGAAAACGTAAGTGAAGCTATTTCAAATATCGTGTCTACGTTAACATCCTTCAAGACTTAAAGACAAATTATAAAGGAAATAATTGACATACTGTGATAATGTTCAAACGTTAACAAAGTTTACCAACTGTTCGTTTATCCTGAAAAAAACATCAAATTAGACCGAAAGTAACAAGACGTAATGCGTTAGAGGTTCTCCGCTTACTTTAAAGAACAATAAATCGTTTGATCTCTGAAACAGCATGCATAACAACCTGCATTTATTGATTGCTTGCGAAGACAAACACGTGGGTTCAAATGTTTGATGGTGTTGTGTTTGTTTTTGTTTCGTTGAATTTTTTCCGCAGTGATACAAGAAATGACAACCATTAGTTCAATTCAAACATTGGTAAATAATGCTAGCACATTCCTATAATAGGTAGCAATTTGCATGCATTTTTTCATCTTACATATACAAACATGTTAACCATCATATTATCACGTAATTCTTATACATGTATAGTTACATGTAACAGTTCTTCACGAAAAAGTACATTGTCCTTATTTATCCCATGCCATACCCTGTTTCTCATGTAATATAACCATTACATATATTTTTATATTACACATGTGCTATATACTTTTTAAGCGTTTTTATTGGGTTAGTTTTCAATAAACGACCAATCGTATTTCGATATTTTGCTGAAATGACGTTGCAACGTCAAATGACGTCACGAAATGTAAACAACTTTCGGTATTTATCATTATGTTTGCGTAAGTATTTATTTAAGTTGCTCTTTAAAAGCATGTGATAAAAAAGATCTGACACTCTTTGTCATATCATACCATATTTTATTAAACTCGTACAGCAAATTCGTAATTAAGCTCGCCAAAGGCTCGCTTTCTAACAAAATTCCTGAACTCGTTTGATAAAATATGGTATTATATGACAACTCATGCCAGATCCTATATAAACATCAAATTATGCAAGGGTTTAATATCAGTCGCCGTCTTCATCCGAGTATTTATTATTCCTTTTTAATACTTTTTCCATAACCATCGATATATATCTTTTAATTTTGAAATTTTCTGTTTAATATATACCGACAATGGCATATAGTCGTCTCGTATCTTATACCAGTTCCATAAGAAATATTTGGTAATGTACGGTTCTCATTAAATAATCTTCAAGATTAAAGTGCATTGATATTGATTTGGTATGAATTCACTTATTATATATCCATTTCTGGTACTGCAATCGCTTGATGTATTCATCGTTAAGGTGTTTGTTTCGTTTGCCCTTATTTGCATTCGTGAAATACAATGATAAAAGCAGTGAACTCTTTATAGCTAATCCATTGCATATGATTTGTATATAATCAGACCGATATATTAAGTGCATTTCACGAGCGTTGTTTTGCTTGTTCGTAGTCTTTATTTTATAACAAAAAATTTCATTTTGGAACAAATGACACATGAATTAATTTGAAAATGTGTGAATAATGATTTTTTACAAGTTATAGCCAAGTTTATGTGTTTTGTGCATTTAAGTTTTATTTAAAAAATCTTAATACTTTATTACACATAATACAGTTATTACACCGATGGATTATTTTAATATCAAATGCTGATGGTATTCTTGTGACATTTCTTTTGGATGTTTTGAATATAAACATATAAATACGTTGTTGTAATCCATATGTCTTTTCTAAGAAGTCGTACTTAATTTTTTAGAACCTCGCATTTGATATTCAGTTCAAGAACGATCCGTTAATCCCCGTCGAACAATGTGTTTTCGTTGGGTTTGGACGTATTTTATAACACTTCGTTCGTTGAGCAGGGTGGCTCTTTTATCGTTCTTTGCTCCTTTGTCGATAAACTGTTTTGGCTTTTATGATACGAGTAGTTTGATATCTAACGTATCATACTGGAAGACTATCCACTCGTAGGACAACTGTGTGTTTGCGATTTGATAGATAGTCAGGTGAAATGAAACCAGTTGTCCATGCATTCAAGCAGTTCAAGTATTTGAAAATACGCTTTCGTGCCACGCTTTTTAAAAATATTATATAAACATATATCATTTACTTTCAGACCATAATCCAGCTTTTTAACTTGGTTCGACCAAATTATTTTATTTTAATACATTAAGCAAAAAAGGTACCACCAACGTTTATTGCACGTAGATTGATCGCACGCTTTGCTTTCAACGGAAGAATAATAAACGGTTATCAGTGTGTGAACACTACTGTGATATATTTAGATAAGTATACAGCCAACATACCATATTGGACGAGCAAATAGGAAAGTACCATAAAAGTATGAAAGGTGAGTACTATTTGTATTATATGCCTATTATATCCTTTTCATTAGTTACACGCGGGCGCCCATGTCATGCCAATGACGTTGTAAGATAATATTAGGAAAGGTATTCTAACCAAAATTTTGACCTTAATAGATGGCTAATGGAATGAAAGAGAAATTCCCCCCTTAAGTAGACCCGAATGAATAATCACTAACAATCCGTATGCTAATTTAAGAGAATTCTTCCAAACCTTTGATTACATACCTTTTTCGATATGAATGGAAAACCAGTGGTAAATCAGACCTTTTTGTCGACATCATTTACGTTGTTTTACTTATTTTTAGCTTGGCTGTTTTCGAAGAAAACCCATGCTATTGTCATAGCCCTCTCGTCTTCCGCGTCGTNGTATGAATTCACTTATTATATATTTATTTCTGGTACTGCAATCGCTTGATGTATTCATCGTAAAGGTGTTTGTTTCGTTTGCCCTTATTTGCATTCGTGAAATACAATGATACAAGCAGTGAACTCTTTATAGCTAATCCATTGCATATGATTTGTACATAATCAAACCGATATATTAAGTGCATTTCACGAGCGTTGTTTTGCTTGTTCGTAGTCTTTATTTTATAACAAAAACTTTCATTTTGGAGCAAATGCCAAATGAATTATTTTGAAAATTTGTGAATAATGATTTTTTACAAGTGATAGCCAAGTTTATGTGTTTCATGCATTTAGGTTTTATTAAAAAAAAAAAAAAATACTTTATAACACATAATACAGTTATTACACCGATGGATTATTTTAATATCAAATGTTGATGGTATTCTTGTGACACTTCTTTTGGATGTTTTGAATATAAACATATAAATACGTTGTTGTAATCCACATGTCTTTTCTAAGAAACCGTACTTAATTTTTTAGAACCTCGCATTTGATATTCAGTTCAAAAACGATCCGTTAATCCCCGTCGAACAATGTGTTTTCGTTGGGTTCGAACGTATTTGATAACACTTCGTAAGTTTGGCAGGAAGGCTCTATCATCGTTCTTTGCTCCTTTGTCGACAAACTGTTTTGGCTTTTATGATACGAGTAGTTTTATATCTTACGTACCAGACTGGAAGACTATCCCCTCGTAGGACAACTGTGTGTTTGCGATCTGATAGATAGTCAGGTGAAATGAAACCAGTTGTCCATGCATTCAAGCAGTTCAAGTATTTGAAAATACGCTTTCGTGCCACGCTTTTTAAAAATATTATATAAACATATATCATTTACTTTCAGACCATAATCCAGCTTTTTAACTTGGTTCGACCAAACATTTTTTTTAATACATTAAGCAAAAAAGGTACCACCAACGTTTATTGCACGTAGATTGATCGCACGCTTTGCTTTCAACGGAAGAATAATAAACGGTTATCAGTGTGTGAACACTACTGTGATATATTTAGATAAGTATACAGCCAACATACCATATTGGACGAGCAAATAGGAAAGTACCATAAAAGTATGAAAGGTGAGTACTATTTGTATTATATGCCTATTATATCCTTTTCATTAGTTACACGCGGGCGCCCATGTCATGCCAATGACGTTGTAAGATAATATTAGGAAAGGTATTCTAACCAAAATTTTGACCTTAATAGATGGCTAATGGAATGAAAGAGAAATTCCCCCCTTAAGTAGACCCGAATGAATAATCACTAACAATCCGTATGCTAATTTAAGAGAATTCTTCCAAACCTTTGATTACATACCTCTTTCGATGTGAATGGAAAAACAGTGGTAAATCAGACCTTTTTGTCGACATCATTTAAGTTGTTTTACTTATTTTTATCTTGGCTGTTTTCGAAGAAAACCCAAGCTATTTCATAGCCCTCTCGTCTTCCGCGTCGTAGTCGTGGTCTTGGTCATCCGAAAACTTTAACATTGGCCATAACTTTTGCAATATTGAAGCTAGCAACTTGATATTTTGCAAGCATGTGTATCTCATGGAGCTGCACATTTTGAGTGGTCAAAGGTCAAGGTCAAGGTCAACATTCAAGGTCAAGGTCAAGGTCAACCTTCAAGGTCAAAGGTATAAAAAAACGTTTTTTTTTTGTTTTTCACGTGAATCTCATCGACCTGCACATTGTGAGTGGTGAAAAGGTCAAGGTCAATGATGACCGTCAAGGTCAAAGGTCTTAAAAACAAAATCCAAGCACCCACAGCCAAGCGTTGGCATCCGCTATGCGTTGCTTTCGTTGTTTTAAGCCTACCCTTGAAGGCTTTATTTTTATTTTATTAAATAACCTTATCTTTTATTAAGTATAATTAAATTAATGCGAAACCAGTATTCTTCTCGTATTCATGCTTTTACGCTGGCTTTTTTACTTTATACCCAGTTTTTAATTTCTAAGACAGACGAACACATTTTATTTATTCAATTGTTTTATTTTTAATTTGTTCAAGGTTGCTTTTATAAATTGCGTCTGGTAGAGTTTTCCCAGAGGGAATAAACATATTGAAAACGAACGAAACGAAATTCCTCATTCGGCAAGTCCCTGTAGAGTCAAACCGACGATGTTATTGTTCGCAAAGGCGATGTGTATGCATCATATCAAAGCAAATCAATTTTCCTTAAACATGTGAAATGTTTTCACGCACGCGTTCATCTGTTTTCTTGTGACAAACAAGGAAATAAAGTTTGGGTTATTCTGCAATGGTTATGAGCGGAGCCTAATATTTTGAAATTATCTCAGACAAATGAGGGGAAATTGAACTCTGTTCATGCATATGCTTAAACACGCTCTATCAAAATATTGAAAACTATAGTTTCTGTACAACGTTATGTAACAAAAACATTAAACATTTAGATTAAATATATAATAATATTTAAAAAAGAACTTACATGTAAGTATTATTGTATTGTTCTATCTCTACTTTTAGCATGATGTTACATTCACTGTAATATCGATTAAATGACGTTATATTGGATCTGACGTAATTCGATCAAGCTCTTTCAATGATCGTTGGTTATTCGATACTACGTCTAAAAATGAATTATTTCGTAAACGTTTATGGAAATTATGTCAGTAGCGTGATCTTTTATTTAGTGTTTTGAGCATTGTAAGCTATTGTTATTGTGCCTGTTAGTTATCTTGTTTAGATATGTTTATCTTAACTAAATTTAGCTGTCTTTTCTGCATTTAATTATTGTGGACTGGACATATATTTTACAAGTTATTTCTTTTTCAGTAGGTTTGAAATGTTGGGCTTATTACTAAAGAGTGTTTTCGCAGAAAAGATCTAGTTTCAATATTTTGCACGTTATATAAATTTGGAATAGACTTGGAAAAATGCTGCAAAACTCGGACCGTCCAACATGGAATATATTGTATGAATTACGACAGTTTATTGGATACTATTGATAGTTATTAAATATGTTATAGATGACGTATAAGATGTTAACGAATTATTTCGAGGAGCGTATGTAACTGATTACATGTTGCTGGAAAACATTAGTATGATATAATGCTGTTGTTCTGGTACAATTATAAGCTGTTAACCAGTTTCAGCTGATGCCACTATTGTATGATTTTCAACAAGTGAACACTAATCTGCAATGAAGCTCTAAGCTCCATTAGAACACACCTGCAGTTTATTAGAAATTTACCATATCTCAAAGGTTATGAGATAAGGAAATGAATTTGTAAACGGACGTTATCACAGCATGCATGTATAATAATAATTATGATAACGTTAATTATTAAATGCATAATACGTAAACTAACATTAATGTGTATACATGTTTTTCGAAAAGAAGAATCGTTTAACAACATTTATGAGATATGTCATGAAGGCGATATTTTTGGGCGCCAGTTTCAGAGGTTGTTTGGCCTTGTTCATGTGAACGTCAGCTCTTCCGTTGATAACGACCTACTTAACAAGATCTGTATCGTAGTAATTCATTGGCATATCTCGCTCGAAAGTTATCTATTTCGTGCATGCATAAATATCTGAATCATATTGGTTCTTTGGACTTGCTCATGTGAACGTTCGCTGTTCCGTGGATGACGACCTTCTCAACAAGATTTGTATCGTAGTAGTTAATTAACATTGCTCGTGCGTACGTTAGCTATTGCGTTGATTAATACCTACTTAACAAGATCTAGTAGTTGTTGACATTGCTCGTGTGAAAGTGAGCTATTGCGTGGATGACGACCTTCTTAACAAGATCGGTATCATAGTAGTTAATTAACAGTACTCGTGCGAACGTTAACTATTGCGTTGATGAATATCTACAGTAACTAAACACGATCTGTATCGTAGTAGTTCATTGACATTGTGTGTGCAAACGTTAGCTATTGCGTTGATCAAAACCTACGTAACAAGATCTTTCTCGGGATAGCGCGCACACCAATCACATAATCTCAGTTTACTTGCAGACGGAAAAGTGAGTACTGTTAAAATGGCATCGTGTTTCTTCCTGTTAATTTTTCAGCCACCAAAAATAATTTTAAAACCTATTAAGACGAACTCGTTTCACACATGATATTGCGTGTTTAGTAATGCTTCTCATTTGCCCGCATGATATTCATTATCCCCACGCTTTTTGAAAAAAGGGGGGTATATAGTGGTTATCTCCGCCGTCCGTCCGTCTGTCCGTCCGTCTGTCCGTCCGTCTGTCCGTCCGTCCTGGCCAATATCTCCTCCTACACTATTAGCACTAGAACCTTGAAACTTACACATATGGTAGCTATGAGCATATGTGCGACCCTGCACTATTTGGAATTTTGATCTGACTCCTAGGTCAAAAGTTATGGGGGTTGGGGTGGGGCCGGGTCAGTGATTTTTACTCAATGTTTTCCCCCTTTCCCAACCCTGGGGCGCCCCGCCCACATAGGCCACACCCACCCAAAATTGCCTTTTACTATTATTTCTTCATTTCTACACGGATTCACTTCAAATTGATACTGAACTTCTCTTATGACAATACGGTCAATCTCAACTATGCATGGCCCCATTACCAACCCTGGGGCGCCCCGCCCACATAGACCACACCCACCCAAAATTGCCTTTTACTATAATTTCTTCATTTCTACACCGATTCACTTCAAATTGATACTGAACTTCTCTTATGACAATACGGTCAATCTCAACTATGCATGGCCCCATTACCAACCCTGGGGCGCCCCGCCCACATAGGCCACACCCACCCAAAATTGCCTTTTACTATAATTTCTTCATTTCTACACCGATTCACTTCAAATTGATACTGAACTTCTCTTATGACAATACGGTCAATCTCAACTATGCATGGCCCCATTACCAACCCTGGGGCGCCCCGCCCACATAGGCCACACCCACCCAAAATTGCCTTTTACTATAATTTCTTCATTTCTACACCGATTCACTTCAAATTGATACTGAACTTCTCTTATGACAATACGGTCAATCTCAACTATGCATGGCCCCATTACCAACCCTGGGGCGCCCTGCCCACATAGGTCACACCCACCCAAAATTGCCTTTACTATAACTTCTTCATTTCTACACCAATTCACTTCTAATTGATACTGAACTTCTCTATGACAATACGGTCAATCTCGACTATGCATGGCCCCATTACCAACCCTGGGGCACACCTAGGTCAAACATTCGGCGTGGGGATACGCGTCGGCCTCTGCCGCGCCATTTCTAGTTCTTAATTATTTTAGCATGTGATTTAATGTTATCACGAATTCTCTTCTAGTTTTGCATAACGTTGACATTTCCTGTGAGTTGTATCAATCTCTTCAGATTGTAAAAAAAATACACTAACACCACCGGTATATAAGTCCACCACTAAGCTTTTCACAATTACATGTTGCAAAATATACATATAATGAGAATTCCATTCACGATATGTTATAATAAAACCATTTTAAAGCTGATATAATATTGTGCATTATGTTTAATTGATGATCAAATGAAGCATAGTATTGTCTGGCAAGTGTTTATATCATCAACAAATCCAAAACATTCAGAAAAAGTGAAACATGCAGACAACACAATTAAATTTTGTATCTTTTTTATAAACGTATGGGTTAACCAGATAATCACCTCCAAAACAAGCACCGCTAATATTATCCTTCACTACTTTCAGCTTTGTATGAGGGAGTTATTGATACTCTTACTTTATCAGGCATTTTGTGCAAAACATGATTGAAATTATGTTGTCATACGTGTGATACGTGTGAATATATATTTTATACATTTCGATTATCGATGTACTTCACATACGAAATGTATACATTTTAACATATTAATGTTTTATATGCCCATGGTCAAAGATCTCAATGATTTACATATTCATTTGATATTTGCCTATTACTATGTTTTTGTTAAATTATTTTGTTACTAATAGGCTGTTGTATCATCACTGATCCATCTTTCTATAGTGTAATATTATGTGTTATATAATTTTGTTTCCGACAAACGACGTTACGTTATTGTAAGGCGTTGACGTCATTTCCTATATGTTTGTGTATATGGATACTATTGATGAAGGCTATGACCGAAACATGTTTAGTATTAAAGACATTTTAATAAACAAAATCTACGTATATCTCCATCTTATTTATTTTAGTATATGTTTTCCCACGTTTTAGTAATAATGTTACTGCTTCGTTATCCATTAGAACGAATGCAGAAATGCTCTTTGCTGTACACATTCCAGACTGTTTAGTTTCGTGTTACCACACTTTGGTACTATTTTATCTTTTTCCACGTTACCCTATCAATGTCATTGCTGAAACAAGTTACTCAGTATATATTAGATAATATTATTTAGCAGAAGTTGCGGGGGCTGTCTTGATATCTGAATGTATTGTCAAGGAATATATGTATATAACAACTCAGGTGTCGGTTATTTACACTGATGATCTCTTCTTCTTTCATTTATATTTTTATCCCAAATTTATCTAAACGCACTGTATGAGATAATCTTCAAAACTATTTTAAAAGTACTTAGTCTACAAGTATGCAAATATTCGATAATTATTTCCTTATTATTGGTTATAATGCTTGTCTATTCATTGATTCCTTACAGACGATACGTAATTATCACAACCGCTTTCCAACATATTGATGTGTGTATTAATCCTAGGTACTTCTGTTTGTTTGTTGTTTAGCAAATCATCTTAGATGTTTGCTCACATTTTATTACACATGTTACTTTTTTAAAACCGAGAAAACAAATAAAGTAGAGTTCTGATCAATTAAACATTATACACGCTGCAATCAATTGTCTTTGTATGTTTAGTAAAGGTTATTTTGGCCGCATATTATTAAATTATATGGATTTTTTGGAAAGTGAACTGCTTTTTATTCTTTTTAACGACATCATTATTTTGTCATTATCACTCTTTTTCATGTGTAAGCTTCAATGCTGACCGTATACTGAGCCGAACAATAATGTTCTCAGCGTCCTATGAATAATAATGATTGATAAATCCTAACTGATACGAACTTAATGGCAATATCATCATGGTGTATTAATGTGGCAGTTCTATTATTTCCGGTAAAGATTGATCATTAAGGCGAACGGTTCGTATCTGCCGCTGAGTATTAAACATATTTAGATTTACTTCCTAGACGTCTGCGATTAGTTTATGTAAGACTAAGAGTCCCTGCACATCCTTTGAGAATCAAAACTGGCAGATACGCCCAAAATATCATACAACGTAATGAACGTTATTGTTTATGTTGTAATGACTTGTATTAAGAAGATGAGTACCGTTATATATATTTATAATGTATGTAAATATATCAACTAAGCTCTTGTTATAAGAAATAAGATTTTAAATAATACTGTTCAATACGTTTCATTGCCGCTTTGATGTCTATTTTATGTTCTGTAATGTTAATTTGTTATACCTAGATATTACATAGTGTTACTATAAATAGTAACAAAATGACATCACGAGCGGGCCGTTATTCGTATCTAGCCGGCTGATATAAATTAGTAATCGAGTATATGTTTAATAATAATAAAACAATTTTTTATATCAGAAAAGAATCGGATCGCGCGGCGTCAACTGAACAAAATGGCGTCCACATTCAGTCTTTTCCAACGGTGAATAATACAATTAAGCCACAAATCAACGAAATAATTAAAAAAAAAGATAATTAAACGCAGCATAGAGTTGAAATAATGAAAAAATATCGATTGCAACTGAAAGTTTAACTGTACTGTTGATTAGACTGATGACTGAGCTTTAAGTTTTACAGGAGTCGTTCAACATCAAAATTTAGTAAACGACACTCTTACCTCAATAACAACTTTAATCCAATGCTAATAATAAAAAAATACAACGATATGCACTTCCATTTTCTGATTTTTTCCATCCATTTATCTAAAGTTATTTCAAACTACACTTTTTGAAACGTTTTACGTAATCGAATGACTGCTCGGAGTGAATTATTTTAATCCTCTTGAAGTTTCCAGATATACATTACAAACACACAATCCGAAATACGTTTTGGATGCGTTCAATGCTTTTTAAAATACATATTTTACTATTAAATAAACCACAACGTTCGAATTGTTGTCACTAAAATCCAGAGTGTCTATAGCTTAAAGCGATGTGTTTTGTCACATAAATTACGTCACACGAGATAGCTACGTCATAAATGTCGTAATAAGTTGAATGAAAATAAAAGTGCGGAAAGCTGGTTCGGTAATAAATCTAGGCGAAGGAACCAAAAATAATTATATTTAATATAAACGATAACACAAGGCTGAGCTGGTCCGACCGTCTATAATCGGCCCTAGCCGCATAATGGCCCTCGGGCCAAAGTCCCTCGGGCCGTAATGACGGCGTGCGGGCCGATTATAGACGTCCGGCCCAGATCCGCCGTGGGTTATTGTCTAATAACTTGACAGAAAATAAGTGTATACTTAGGTATGAAGACGATGTACCTGTGTATAAGTCTGGATAAACTGTCTGTCTGTCTGTCTTTAACTTTATACGGGTGTTTGCTGTACTTAGACATTTTTTTTTACTGTGTTTACTCATATAAACTTATTATCATATTATCTTGACATATACACTATTGAAGATTTAATCACATCTATATTCAATCAAGAATTAAATTGTTAACGCAACAAGCCGCTTGTTTCATTACTAAGAAAGAAATCAATAGTGGGTTAATCTTCAAAGAATATGAACGGAGCGTAATATTTAAAAAAAATATTTCAGACAAATGAGGGGATATTGAACAATGTTCATCCATATGCTAACACGCGCTATCACAATCGTTAAAGCTATTGTGTCTGTACAACGTTATGTTACAAAAACATAAGACATTAAGATTACATATATAATTACATTTAATGAGAATGTGAATGTTATTATTATTGTATTGCTCTAGCTGTGTTTGTTATTATGTTACATTCACTGTGGTATCGATTTAATGACGTTATATTTGATCTGACGTCATTCGATTAATTCCTTTGAATGATACTTATGTCATCTTGTTACTTTTAGACTGATACGCGCAATCGAGTATATGTTTAATAATAATAAGCGGAGTATATAAACATATAGTTTTAAAGTAAGGATTGAGATAAATATAATTGTGATTGAATCGAAATAATACTTTTAATATGTGACTTGTTATTTAACCGTGTTTTCACAGAAAAGGTCTTATTTCAAGATTTAGCACGATATATAAGTTCGGAGTAGAATCGAAAATTTCGCTGAAAAAATAGGACCATGCAATATAGAATATATTGTATGCACAAGCGTCCTTTACGTTAGAAAATTCGACGGTCACGTGCTACGAATGACAACATCTGATTGGATACTTTTAATACTCAGAAATAACGTATCAGATTGAAACGAATTATTTCCCTGAGCGAATGCGATTGATTACATTTTGCTGAAAAAATAAGCATTATATAATGCTGTTTTTCTGGTACAATAATTAGCTGTTAGTCAGTTTCAGCTGATGCCATTATTGTATGATTTACAAAAAGTGAACACTAATCTGCCGTTAAGCTCAAAGCTCCATAAATACACACATGCAGTCCACTAGAACAAATCTTAAAGGTTATAAGATTTAGAAATGAATTTGCAAACGGACGTTATCACAGCATGCATGTTCAATAGTTATTCTTCAAACGTAAGTTCTTTAATGTTTAATGCGTAATCTAAAATTATGTATGTACACTTTTTTCCGAAAATAATAATGGGTAAACAACATTTATGTGATATATCATTAGAGCGATATGTTTGTGCGCCCGTCTCAGAGGTTCTTTGGTCTTGTTCATGTGAACGTCAGCTGCTTCGTTGATGACAGCATACGCAACACGATCTGTATCGTTCATTATTCATTGTTCATTGGCATTGCTCGTGCGAACGTTAGCTATTTCGTGCATGCACGAAGATTTGTATCGCAGTGGTTCATAGGCATTGTTCGTGCGAACGTTTGCTGTTTCTTGGATGACGACCTTCTTAACAAGATATGTATTGTAGTAGTTAATTGACATTGCTCGTGTGCACACAAGCTATTGCGTTGATGCATACCTCCTTAACAAGATCTTTCTCATGATGGCGCGCAAAACACTCACAACAATTTCCATTAACCTGCAGACGGAAAAAAGGGTTATGTAGAAATTGCATTGTGTTTCTTTATGCCTGTTTCAATGTAAGCCATCAAAAATTACTGTAAAAATTGCATCGTGTTACTAACTGTTACAGTGTAGACCAAAATTTATTTTCAAAACCTATTACACTGTTCTTATTACACACATGTTCTTGCGTGTTTGTTAAAGCTTTTCATTTCCCTAGACGATATTCATTCTGAATCATTTTTGCTCACCAATTCCCTCCAAATATTGCATTACTTTTGTAGTTCCTGTGAGAATTTGAGTCTCTTCAGATTGTAAAAAGCAAAATACACAAACACCACTTGAAAAAATGTCCACCGCTAAGCTTTTCATATAAGCATATATCTAAATTTACAAGTAATGAGAATACCATTCTTGGTATGCGATGATAAAAGCATTCCAAGGCTGACCTATTATTGTGCAATATTGTTTGTAATGCTGTTCACATGAAGCATACTGTAAACTATGTCTTACACGTGTTAATATCATCAACACATCCATAATATTCTGCAACAGTAAAACAGACAGATTATACATTTATATTTTTGTATCTGAATTATTTATAAACGTAAGAGTGTACATAATAAGCATCCCAAATACAAGTCCCGATACTATTACCCTCCAACACGTTTAGCTTTAGATTAGGGTGAACATTATACTCTTTATTTCTCAGAAACATTGTGTCAAACATGATTGGGATAATGTTGTAATACGCGTGAACATTTCTTTTATACATTTCGTTTATTGCATTATAAATTTGTTACAAGATGCAGTAGGACTAGGTTATATGCTTAATGATAAGCACTTGAGAATGCCGATACCCAATTCACCGTATTGGTACAATGTCGATATCTTTATTATTTGCAATTTTTTTCACCTCATGTTTCTCATTGGGGTTACATGTTACTCTGAATATACCTTATAGTTACTACGTAACATTAAACGAATAGTATTGTCCTTATGTTTTCAAAACCACAGCATGTGTGTTGAAGCAAAATGTATGGATTATTTACATCTTATTTATATATCATAAAAAGCATAATGCATTCGTGAAGAGACCTGTGGAATGTTCTCCGGATAACTATTAACACATTATTATGTTTTTCTTTATTAATGAAAAAATGAAATAACATAATTTATGTATGGTTTAAATAATTTCAACTCGTTTCCCGATTCTTTACAGAAGGTGATCACTCTACATGTATGCAAATCTTCGATTATCAATTTCTTATTATTGGTTATAATGCTTGTCTGCTTACTAATTCCCTGCAGACGATACGTCATTATCACGACCGCTTTCACACATATTTTATTGTGTTGAATCCTAAGTTTTCATGTGCATTTGTTGTTTAGCTAATCACCTAAGATGTGTGCTCACATTTAATTCCAAATGCTATTTTTTTAACTGTGAAAACGAATAAAGTACAGTTCTGTTCAATTATATTGCTTTTTTTGATAAGTGAACTCCTTTTTCTTAACGACACCATCATTGTGTCATTATTACTCTTTTCATGTATAAGATTCAATACTGACCTTATACTGACCCCAATAATAATATTCTCAGCGTTCTGCGAATAATAATGATTGATAAACCCTACTGACACGAACTTAATGGCGATTTGTTCATCAAGCTTAATAAATGCGGTGGTTCTATTATTTCCGGTCAAGATTGATCATTAAGGCGCACTGTACGTATTTGCCACACATATAAGTTAGTTGTTTTATTCTTTGCTTTTTATGTGTATACAAAACAGGCTTGCATTAATTTTGGAGAACGTATTTGATGATGTGGGATATTTTGCTAATAATATTCGGAGGTTTTGACAGTTTTGACACCCAGACATAAGCATTTGAATTCTTATTGAAATAAAATTATCTTAAAAGTCAGTTATTTTTCAAAAGGTATATATTATTTAATGAAAGTTTAAATCCTCGCATTATTGATCTTCAATGCCTGCAACTATTGGAGCATCTATGAACGCAACTTTGTAAGAACAGTCAATATTTGAATACTATATTCCACAAGGAACCTTTTTTTTCCACAGGCAAATACAAATGAATATGAATTATGCTTTTATTCCGGCAACGCTATTGCTTATCAAGTAACCATGGTCCACTTCACAATATGTATGCATTAATTAACCACTCGCCAAATTACCTATCGCTCTGCCCACCTATTCACGTCTAACTTTTTTTTTTTACAAATAATAGTTAATGAAGAAGCATTTTAACGACTTTTTAATTAAGAAAACTATGTTCCTAAGCATGTTAATTCGAACTCAGAAACCTGATTCAGTTTTATCAATAATCCTAATTCAAAATACAAAAACGAAGACAAAATAATTATTGATAAAGTAAGTACATTTTTTGTATTGTTAGATCCATCTACAGGGAAAAACAAGTAGAACACACATTGATTGCCGAAACTCAATAATGTTTCATGTGAGCTATGCAGTCGGTTGCTTTAACAGTCAAACAACCAGAAAGACAGATACCAGAAATAATTCGAAACAGCCTTTCTGGTGAATTAAAAATCGAGCAATCATTGAATCTCCTGCAACCTGCATATTGTAATTACTTATAACGAGACATATGTCGTTTCAATGATTTGTTGGGTGACGAGTGTATGATACATTTCTTTCTTTATTGTTCTGCGTAGTGAAAAATAAAGTATAGGAACGAATAAATTCGATTGAAACACGGTTAAACACTTCAGATTGTGATGAATAAAGGAATATAACGGCTAGCATGTGTATGTGTTACTTAATAGTTAATAGTTAATATTTGTAAATAGACCTTCGGTATACAAGGTCCCTTCCAACAATGTCGGTTCAATCGGAAAATACTTACTATCCTTCTAGCATACACTGCTCCACTTCGAATATCATACACATTTAATACGTCTTTTACCGTCCCGCCACCTGTCTATCCGTACATCATAAAGAAAATAGATCTCCAAATTATAATTTAATGTGTATTCATAACATTGTAGCAATAAAGGCTACGTTTTTTTATCTGCCTTTCATAATAAACTGAACAATCAGTAGAATCTCAATTTAACATGTGGGACTTATTATTATACATGTAATCATGTTGAACTTATCAATTAATCGTTTAATAAGACTAAAAGCAGGTAAGTCCCTTAATGATGTTTAATAAACTATTTCTTAAATAACATATTGGTGATTCGAACAATGCCATCAGGAGTAAAGTATCTTATTGCATTGGTCACTATGATATGACCGAACAACAAATTTACGATCGCTATCTTTCTTAATCACATAACATTACAATACATGTATACACACAGATACGAAACACTTAAGACATGATCGTGTTAACAATGGTATACAAGTGGACAAAACTTTGGTATTCTATGATGTACAGACAGAACGTGCAGCAAATAAGGTGTACTTAAGTACTCTAGGATCTACTGATCAAGATAGAGTTGCCTGAGAGGTTTCACGTTTGAACTATTCAAGTCATATATCTTGGACCATAAATGCCTCCTCCTGAATGAACACGTATTGCAGTGAAATGTGAAATTGCTGAAAATCATAAGACATGAAGCCATCAACATCAGAATCATTTTAGTGTAGCTGTGATTTAATTAAGAAAAGGTGTGACGCAACGTAAATAATCGACGTTTGAAAATTCGTGGAGTGGTTTATACATTTCTGAGTGAAATAAAGCAAAACCTGTGCTCGTGATGTTAACATAAATTAGTGTGGACGTTTATACATTGTTGATAATAACATGGCTCTTGCCAACAAAGAGGTAATGTTCCGTTTACGTTTTATTTATATTAAAATTAACACATTATAATATTTAACCGTCTAATATACGTCTTATAGTTCAATCGAATCAAAATAAATGCTGTTTTTTTAATACATTTTATCAATTGGCACCATGATATCGCGCTATATTTAATTCCATTTCAAAACTTTCACAAAAACATATCACATAGAATGCTTGACGATTTTTTTAAAGTTGTATATAATCGAGCAGAAGAACGCCCCTACGGAGAATCGAGCGTATATTTCTTGCTCTCGTTGGTCTCTTAATGTGTCGGTCTGTCATTATCAAACCACAAGTACGGGCAGTTAGTAACAAACCTTTTAGTGTTAAAAAGGTTATCTTGCCCAGATCTCTACGAAGTAAACGTTGAATGTAAATGACCAACCATTTTCAGGCAGTAAGTATGGATCCCTTATTCATAGGTTCATGTGTAGTGGTATGTGGTAAGTGCTACATGTGGTCGGTAGTTAAGCGTAGACATTCTGAATATTTAGCCAATTAAATCAGTATGCAAATTGAAAGGTCAAGCTGATACAAAGTTAATGAGAACTGATTTCGTTGCACTTGTTGTTCTTACAATTTTGTTCAATGAGTACCCTATATCTGAACGTTCTTAAGAACCTCTACGTTATTTTAGTAATTTATAGTATTGTGTTTATTTAAAAAAAAAAATCAAACTTGTCGTCTGTAAAACGATATTCACCGATTGTTTCAGGATACCAGAATTTAAGTAGTTACGCTACTTAATTGTATGCACACGTGATTTCTATGTAAACTGTGCATGCACTCAAACATAAATAAATGGTTTATTTCATTCTTACATCGAACCAAACATCATACACTCTGACATTCTTTTACATATGGGATATTGAAGAGAGTTTATTTAGAAAGCGATTACACACGGTTAACGGATATTACACAACTCCATCTTGCCAATGCAGAATTAGGAAGGCATGACTGCATTTGCAGGATGATAGCCTTAAGTGCTTTCTCTTAAGCGATATTTGCAATACTTAATCCACTCGTAAAAGCACGCATACCGCCTCTTAAATTCACGCGAGGATTGTTTAGTCTTGGTAATATATATAACATAAACATAATATAAACGACCACTGCCTACGTATTGTAAAACCCGATGTTCCACGTTCCATTTGTGGAGTTATATATAAAGGAACGAGCGTATAATGTTCTCTAATTTCTTATGAGCATGGTAATTTGCCCGAGGTTTGCCGACTTTCGCAAAATACGCGTATGGCAAATAGGACTAACTTATTTTGTTATTTTTTTCAAAAAAAAGCACCGAGTTGTATCTTCTTGTTAAGTACAAGACAGTGCCATTTTGTAACATGCAAATCGTTCGAGATTCCAATGTCACATAGGAGCGATTCAATTGATAATTTAGCGCTGACGATATAATTGATTTTGGAAGTGAGTAGGCGTAAATATTTTTGATAAATACGTTGTTTGAATTACAATAAAAAATATCATCACAGGTTTAAATAAATCAGTGATATGTTTTAAACATGTGAAAGAGTGCAATGATATTGCAGCGGGCATACGAACAGTTGCAGTAATACTTTTTCAGGTCATGGTATCCGATAGCCGTCCGTTCATTAAAAACTTATAAGAACTTGTACACGTTTTTTAAGAACTTCGAGATGGTTTACAAACTGTGCATCGTAGTTTTATAATTGTGTTTACAACGCCTGTTCTTCTGATGTGATACTGGCGAAAAGCAATTCTAAAATAAAAAATTAAAAACAAAATGAAAACAAAATACCTTACATTGTTTGCTATTACAATTCTGCAGTTTAACGTGAACAATTTAAACAGCCTGGGACACAAGTGGAAACAACAGTATATATTTTTGTATATATAACAAATCCTTTACGCATACCAATTATCTTTTAAAGAGCTCCAAACCTTGTTACTGTCCATAATTTATGTTCTCTGATGTGGATTATTTGTTGCTAATAAAATTACCAGAACCACGATTAAAACATCCATTTTCGTCGACTAACCACGTTTCCTTTGTCGTCATAAAGTTTTAATAGCTATCATGATAATCGTGATCATATGATCTATTACCCGATCATCGTTTCTGCTTTGCAAATTAAGTGAAGGTCAGATTTGCTATCGCAGAAAATTTATACATTATCAGTTTTGTCGTCATGACATGACCGGAAATGAGTATCTTGGGCAGATTTGATAATTCTATGCAGACGATATTTTTTTGCCATCGTAAACACTGTAACCATGACCAGTAACAATTTAAACTTCCACATATATTTGTATATATACAACTTTAATGCAGCGTACACACTAGCATGCTTCCCAACTGCAAATCATAAATGTATAACCTAATACACATGTGTTCTCATAAAAGTACTAACTATTGATAATCTAGGCAGAGTTTTACATAGGCAGAGTATGCAGTCTAGAAAAGGACCGTGCTTCTTAATTTAAACATATGTTATTTCACGAAAAACATGGTATACATTTGCAGTACATACATAGTAACAACTCAGTCACGTTGTTTCCAAAAGGGGTATGAACGAAAGATCAAGATCTTATTGGGTTCTTCTTTCTATTTTGATTCAGTGTAACTAGTCACACTTTATCATATTAAAATAATAGGAAAGTAACAAATTACTAAGTTGTTTATGATATCCTGTAGGCGTGTTTATGAAAGATGAGCTTTCCATGTGGAACGCAAACACATAAACGATTTATTAACGGGTTAACTACTGCGTCAAGCACTGTCACGATTTTCTATTTTAACAAGTCAGAGAGTGATATACAATCCCACATACTTGCACCTTATTTTTATGTGGTTCAAAGTGTTTGGAGGATTAACACATCTATGGTTTTCCTCTCTAAATAACACAATAAACCGGAGCTAATCTGAATAACGTTTTTCTTTATAAAATTGATAAAGTTGTATTAGTGTTAAATAATAAAAAAAAATGTGGTGAATTAATTTTTTTGTGGTGTTACATTTTATCGATGCTATAATGCGATATGTTGACAAATTTAATATATTGATGAGGCAGGAACAAACTATTTAAATTGATTGATTATTCTGTATTAATATGAGCACTACTCAGATATATATACTGTGAAAGTAATATACGAGTGTTTACACTGCCATAATACTTTAAAATTGAATAATTATAATAATAAAATCTTTATTTGAAGAAGATAGACTTGTTAAGAAATACACCAGATGAAATTACATAATATGCAATTTATATAATACATTTCTTATTTTCAACAAGGTCGTCTAACATAATACATTGTACAACAAATACATCATATTTCAACTTAAGCTATAAGAACAAAACATGAATAATCATAACAAATGACAGACATAAAACTACAATTACCATTTATGCAAGAACAGTATTCAAACATTAAACTTACATTAACAAAACATGTAGCATGTTCAGTTTATTTAATAAAGGGTGGTAGAAAGATAAGCTTTTATTTTTTTTCTTAATTGTCATTACATTGTTTGTTTGACGTATAGATTGGGGTAACGCATTCCAAATTTTCGTGCTAGAAAATTCAAACGATTTTTTTGAAATAGTTTGTTTTGGGTATTCGCACAAGCTTTAAATCTCCCTTTTCGCAAGATCGAAGTTATATTGCCTATTTTGTGAAGGCATCAAAAGGTCACGTATGCATGTTGGGGTTTGATTGTGAAATGCTTCAAATACAATAACTGACATGAAATAGTGATTAAGCTGTTGGAAAGTCAACCATTTTAGATCTCTAAATAGGGTTCTTGAATTGGTGTTGTACTTTTTATTCAAACTATGTGCACCACAACGCTTTTGTATTTTGACTTTTCTATTAATTTCCGTTTTGGCCGCTGAACTCCAGGTAACGCATGCGTAGTCGGATATAGGTGAGATATAACCATTATAGAAGAGCTTACGCATCTTAAGGGTTAAATATGATTTTTATGTGTTGCAGAAGAAACATTGTAGACGACATTTTTTTTAACAAACTTTGTCAATGTGTAGTTTCCAAGATAGAGTATTGTCAATATAAACACCAAGAAGTTTTTGACACTTTACAGTTTTGATCACCATTTCTGAAATTTTAAGTTTTGATTTGTTAATTTTTGATCTTTCCGTTTCGACCCTAAAACCATACAAATAGTTTTTAGTGGATTAATAATCATGTTTTTAGTTTGGCACCATTTATTTACAATCGAAATATTTGTTTGTAGCTCATTTTGAACTTTTTTAATATTTGTTCCCACAGATGTTTTAAAAGCGACTCAGTGGTATGAAATAACTAGTTTAGAATGACTTAAAAACACAACTCTCGGAATGTGTATACTACATAGTGTGATTTTTTTAGATATGGTTTTTGATATCATGGACTTTTTTTTCTGCGCTTCCGCTTATGTTCTAAAAAACGGTAATCTTTTTTTACGTTTGGTTACGAGCATATATTAATATAAAAACATTATAAGCATATACCATTGTATACTCATATAACATTATTATCAACTTAAAAAAAAGTTTGTTATATAGTTCAAAACTTGTAAATGCAAACACACTAATAATTTATTTATATAATACAAATAAATGAATGTATAGATTTTACATTTTCTACAGTCAAACAATTTCATAATTTTCGGATAATTGTAGATATTCACATATGCATGACAAATTAACGGATATAAATATATTTGGTTAATAAATATGTTTGATAAGGATGAAGTACAAAAGAAAATATGAATCTTAATTTCCATACACGATCAATGTGTGTGGCTTTTCGATCACAACGATATGAACTTACGCATATTAGATGGTGTCAGCGAAATCCGACTGAAATATTTAAGAGTTGTCTGTATCATATACCATATCACTTTATGTGTTTACTTCCATCGTATATATTTAGACGTTACATTACTTTATTGAAATTTGTATGTAATAATGACGATGAACATAAGTAGGAGTCATCTGTTTTGTTCTAAATATCTTAACAGTAAATAAAAAGCAAGTAAAGAAATTATGCATTCAATATTAAAACAGTCGTGTAATTTAGACAATGTAATAATACATTTATGAATTAAGATTCCATTTTGTTTAGAAATGTCACCGAAATCGGCCAACCCAAACTGTGCGTTTTGTATTACATTATACTACCGGTAGCCCCTTCTGTTCATCTCATATTATAGAATGGAAAACAGCATGTACTCAGAACATCTTATTTGTATAATAAAGGGTGGGCCTACCGGCCAAACATTTCAAAATGACGGAAGAGGATAATAACCTAATATATTTCTACCATTGTTGGTGCATTATCTATCCGGAAATCAGTTTATAACCGTATTTAATTAGACATGATCTTAATTATCAAGCTTCTAGCAGATATTGCAAAGAAGGGCTTGCCGTACAAATTATTTGTCAATATCAATGAAACGAATGGTGATTTTCATCAGAAATGTCAAACAGTACATACTATGTATGAAATGCAAACTTGCAAACTTGCAAACGTTACAGCTGTATATCTGTAATAATCATAAATCCATATTTTGTTAATGCTAAGCAATGCAATACGTAATGCAAATGTATATACATTATACTTACTAAATTAAATTTAAGATCCTGATTAAGAACATTTAAAAAAGGAAAGTTTAAATTTTGTTACTTGCACACTGTTCGATTTCAAACTCTGTTTGAACGATTCTTACAATAGAATTATATTGATTTGTTTGAGAATTGGACTGATACGCTTCGATGCTGATCGTATACTCACCCAAACTATACTATTCTCAGCGTTCTGCGAATAAGAATGATTGATAAACCCTAAGTGACACGATGCTAATGTTAATATAATAGTTTATAAATGCGGCAGCACTATTATTTTCTGTGAAGATTTATTATTAATGCGCATTGTTCGTTTTGACACACATATAAGTTGTGAAGTTGTTTGCTCTTTATGTGTGAACCAAATACCCTTTTTTAAATTATGGAAAACTTCCTTGCAAATGATGTGGGCAGTTTGCTCACAATAAGGTTTCGATAGTATTGACACACATACCTAAGCATGTGAATGCAAATAAAAAGAATTGTGCACATTACCTGCCTTTATCAAAGTTCAAAGCAAGTTCAAAAGTAAGATGTCAAAAAAATCTATTGGAGTTTATTATAGACTGTGATTGTTTATTCACGTTATTGTTCTTATAATTTGGCCAATACTATCTTGAGTCCCTAAACAATATCAGCTGGACTGTATATGGGAACGCAACAAGCCTTGCTCCAGTTCACATCCTAATTATTACATTTGAAGTCTACGTGCACTCTAAACATCATTTCTCAAACATATTGGTAAGCCATATGAGCTCAATCTGAATTTTTAAATTTCTAGAAAAAAAAATTACTAGATTCTAGGCAATATATTTTTTACTATTTGATTGCACATAATAACAAACACACACACGTACTTTGGTATAAGTGATGATATAAATGGGTGGCATGTATTTAATAGATAAGATATACACTAGCAGAAGGTCGTGTGGAGTTTATTGGCTTCGTTGAAAACCGAGTCGTTTTAGGACATCAGTGTTTTGTGAAACAAAAGTTTTAAACGCTGATAAATGTGGTGTGTTCTGACAAAACTGGGCAAAATGCTTGTGCGTACAGTGTCATCCAAGATTAGCCTGTGCAGTCCGCACAGGCTAATCAGGGACAACACTTTTCGCCTAAACTAGATTTTCGATAAGAAGAGACATCATTTAAACCAAACATTCCATAAAAGCGGAAATTGTCGTCCCTGATTTGCCTGTGCGGACTGCACAGGCTAATCTGGGATGACAATTTACGCACAAGCATTTTGCCCAGTTTGGTCAGAATACGCCACAAATGTCGGACTTTATTCAAATGGATTATGTTGCGAGAACCTTCGATTGGAACTCCAAACATTCGGTAGGCGTATCATGTTAAACTGTATTACTTTGTACAAGAATATTAAACAAATACCTTTGAATATTTATCAAATGACAAGTATCTATTTAATTTAGAAACATATTTTTCAAATGCGCTAATTATAATGAAACTCTGAAAAAAATCGTATTGTAACATTTGACATCGTTACATACCATATGCATTGTTTTGTCTCATTATGTATTAAACGGTTAAGCTACATTAAACCAATAATCTCAGGTAAATAAAGAAAGTAATATCGATGGCATTCAATTTAATCTATATGCTAACATACAAATAAGGGTAGAACAGAACACTAAACGATATTGTTGACAAATAAAGTGAAACTGCTCTGACCGGGGTGAAATCTTAGAATATATCACAGTCTGGATAAAGCATGAATGCCAATATTACTGAAAAAAGATCGATTGAAAATTAATTGCGACTTTGCGCATAACAGAATACACATGTACGCAATACTTACAACACAAAAGTAATAGAACTGCGATTAACACAGCAAAGTTTCTTGTTCATTCGAAAGACTTCTTCATACTTGATTATATAACTTAGTTGGTAACCAATGCTAAAGACTTATCAAGTTCATATCAGGCTTATATAACTTGCCACAAATACAAAAAACTAGCGTGGGTTAATAAGTATTACTTTACTGATAATGTTTCTGGAGTTTAATTATTCCTATATAGTATGTCCATCGTACTGTATGTCAACATCAATTAAGGCTTTTTATTTTGTCTTCCACGTTCGTCTTTGCGGATAACCTATATGAATTTAGTTGAAACAGTTACACGAAAAATGCCTTGATTGATATATATTGTTTCCATTAGAATGGAAATGCAAATTAGAAGATACATTTAATGTACTTTTTCGTATATATTGTCGTTCACAGGGATAAATGGATATTAAAGAATGCCGACACATATATAATACAACTGCGAATTAATAAACTGTTTTTCGACAATATCACACCATTTTTAAGTTCAACAAATCATACATTGAAATGTTTTCTACAAAGTGGCATCTGTTGAAAATCAAGTGAAAAAAACGAATACATCCTGTTTATTTTTCGTTTAATAGGATTTTGCCAGGTCGCTTAAAATTAGGAAAAAGGACGTTGCTGAAAAGATAATATGCAAGCCCCATGTCAGTATGTAAAGTATTTAAGTATAACCCTTATAATTAACCAGTAGGCAGAAATATATCTCTCCGCTGCTCGCTTGTTCGTCCAAGTGTTTACAGAAACTCGATTGGATTATGTTACAATGTGCCTTTGCTTACCACTCCAAATATAAAAACCCGGTCTTTTACAATGTTGAGAGAACAACAAAACAGCCGTTTTTGTAGTCATTTTGTTCAAAATATAGTAAGAACTAGAGCTTGTTCAAAGGTATAAAAACAATTCCAATGGCTATGTTCGAGGGCACATATATCACAGACATGTGAATCACTGCGCTTGAAAGTTGTTTCAGGCACATCTGCACTTAATGGCGATAATTCTATTTGTAGTTTTAATTAAAAAACAAAGTTAATAGTCTTTCGCTCAAATACGTTATTACATTTTACGCTGAAAGACATCAAATATATCGCAAACTATTTTTTGATCAAAATAACGAGGTATTCACAAGATACGTGTTGTTATTTACATCGTCGTTTATTATGATTACATTAATTCAGGCATTTTGTATTATGTTCTATATATTGAACACTTCATATGTATTAGAACGCCGATGGCAATCCAGAAACCTCATATAAACCGCATGTGTGACACAATCGCATACAATGAACTTTACAAAAAAGTAGATGTTGAATAATTTGGATACACTTTACCTACCAATGAAATCACTAAATCTGATTTGGTTGATAAAACAATTAAATCAGCCACTGCCTTGATTTATTTCATGTAAATGATGAATGACACTTGCAAACGTATTTTGCACTCGTCGTTCATATAACAAATACACATATTTTGATGTATTGTATTTGTCTATTCAAGAAACTCTCACCTAAAACTGTAAGAACTCTACCAAACAGACGGCTTCAGAAAAATTTAGCATAAAAATGATACCGTTTCATTACTCTTTATTTTTGTTTAAAAATATTATGTTTACACAAAAAAATATCATGTTTTTTGTGTTGATTTAAATTACTGATTTACGTAGGAGTATATCTAAATAAAGGTCACATACTGATGTATTACTTTTATACGATGAAAAAAAGAAATTACTACGACCTGTATTACTATTACACACACAGTTTAAATAAAATTCGATATAACAACAGGGTTTTTATAACAGATTTGTTATTTATCAGAAGTCGCACCTGGGAAATAAGGGCAAAGCAAAGAAAGTTGAACTACATTTTTAAAAATATTGTGAGTTTTGTGATGTCTTTTACAAGTTGCAACACAACATTCGCAAGATTTATATCGTATCGTCCTATATTTCATTCAACTGACTTCTTGTCTATAAAGGAACACATATAACGTATAATGTGATTTTTCACAACAAATATTGATGATGCTTATCATATAAAAACTGTATCAAGTTTTCACGAGGAGTTTCTTTTTCATGACGCCCCCCATATATTTCCTTTACAATAATACTTTAAAGAAAAACGTTAGATAAATTAAAAAATACAAAAACAATAGTCAGATACTAGCTTAAGCGTATCTGATTCTTTTCATGAACAAATGCAAAATTTCAAGAAAACGTCCGGTTTTTGTTTCATGAAAGTAGCCACATTATTCCTGAACAGATTCTTCTATACGGAGCATGACACATGTTAAAACCAGATCCGATTGCGTGAAAAAACAAAACAAACATTAGGTTTTTTATCGTTTCCTTGAAAATGTGTGTCAATTCCACGACATTAAAATACTAGCATAATTATACTATTTCTCATATGCATTTGCGAACTTAGCCATTCTTTTAAACTTTTTTTGTCATTTCAATATCTGAAGAAAATAAGTATTTTTATCTCTTAGATGACATGCGAAATCCTCGTTCTTGTCTTCACCTTTACCGTTCGTAAACACATGTTTGCAGACATGAAAATACCATGATTGAAATAATGTGATATTATGTTCCATCGGAAGCGAAGTCTGTTATTTTCCTGTCAAGCGAACAGGAAAGACAAATAACAAATAAATTAAACAGCGATAAATCGTTTGATCTCTGAGACAAGCTGCATTTCTTAATTGATTACAAAGACAAACAAGTCATTGCAATCATTTGATGTGGGTGTGTTTATTGTTTTTTTTCTTTGATTTTATTTTTTCTGTTCAACAACAAGTAAAGACAAACATTGATCGCATTTAAATGCAGATAAATAAACGAACGTGAGATGAAAGGGGGTTGATTGTATTAGTCACGTAATTTGAAACAAGTGCAAAGCACATCAATTAATTCTTGACAATTTAATTTTTGTTAAAAACAACATTGGGTTGAGTTGTTTTTGTGGCAACTCTCAAAGGAAAAATTGCTTAGAACATCCAGACATAAAAAATTCCATTGATGAACCACTACATTTCGTTTGGGTCCTTTTTAAATATATTTGATTTAATTTAAAGAGGTTTGCTTACATAATTTCCTTATCTGACCAAATTATATCAGGATTACACACGTTTATGCTCATTTCCTTTTGAGACTATAATGCCATTACGTTTCCATAGACATTCCTTAGCCAATATGTTTATTTTTACCCGTGTGCTGGTGTAATTATATGAACCTCGCTCTGTGAAAAGGGGGGTTGATGCATGTTTATTAACTGTCTTTCCAGCGTAGCCTGTGCAGTTCGCACAGGATAATCAGGGATCACAATGTCCGCCTTAACTGGATTTTTGTCAAGAGTCTTCCTTTAAAAAAAATATACAATAAAAGCGAAAAGTGTCGTTCCTGATTAGCCTGTACGTTTAATTTGGGATGACACTTTACGCACACGCATTTAACCCCATTTTCTAAGAGCGCGTCTCATATGTATATCTTTCTGTATTATGTTAAACAAATCATCAATGTCATGTATGACAAAACATAACATAACATAAAATATGATTTTTTGTAATGCAAGGCCTCCGGATGAACATATATAACGTTGTGATGCTTTGATTTGAATGATTTTGTAATTTAAGCTACACCATGAATGGTACTTGTCCAGTGTGTAAACCATTACTATCTATGAATGTACATAAAAATATCCACCATCATTTATTCAAATTAAATAACAAGTATTTGATCTGAAGACTAGCACTTGATTCTCTCCACGTTTTCTTTTGCAAATATTATCAAAATGATTAAAGACACAATAACAGTTAGTTGTGTATTTTAAAACACATATCTACACAAGCGGGAATCAAGTACAAGTCATAAATTACTCATATATTTAATATGTAAGCAGTTAAACGTTGACATTTCCTGATAAAATAAAATGATTTTGATGTTTAAATTCAAAGATCAACCATTATCTGGAGAAATATCCCAGAAGTGTTCACTGCAATATTTTTAGTCTTCATTGTTTTAGTAAATAAACACTTTTCGATGAACTTCTAAGGTCTTTACTAGGACTTCTGGGTAACTGTTGTGAGAAGAAGCTAGATAAGAACAACTGTTCAACATTGATGGATAAGAATAAGCGTTGCTACAATTGTTTCATATTTATTCCTGTTAGAACAGCATTTCAACGTCTATTTTGTTGTAGCGCACAATGCTATTTTACAAAGTGACTGTTAAGTAGTTGACAATATCGACCCTATTGGTGGTTCTTTACCAGTTTAAAATTAACTGAATATTCAGCTCTCGGGATGTAAACACTACTAAGTGTACACTGTTGGATGTTATGTATGCTTGTATCGACGGTAATGATTCTAGAAATGTTGTTAAAAATATAAGTATTTATTTGAAAAGTGGTCAATACGATTTTGGCGTATACAAACCTGTAAATTGTCTTTTTACAACAATTATACGGGCTTCGTCATGATATTACATTACCATTATCTCCATTTTTAACTTTAAGGTGGTATGTCTCTATAATTGTTTGATACCGAGACGAGATGTAGTTGATACTAGTTTCATTTCATCGTGCCTCAAAAAGTAAAAATTACTTTGCTCTATTTTGCAAGGAAAACACTGAGAAGTTTCTAGGAAATTAAATTGAAATATATCTGTTTAATGCTATACAATTTCAATTGTTATGCTATAAAGTTAGTTTTACGATACACGCTAATGTTTTGTTAATAACGCTGATCCAAGTGTGAAATTAGGATTTTAAACCCATAATGCGTACTGTATGTAGATTGGACCCTTGCAATAAATTAAGGGCCGCATTCTATAATAAGTTTTCTCTCCTGCTGGTATATTTTCTATTTTAATTCATTGCTAACACTGAATAACGAAGTATCTTTACTTAAAAAACAAAATGAAATTAATACAGTATCTTAAATAAAAAAAGGGAACACGTTTTAGGTAATCTTTTTTGTGGCACATTCTCTGTGTTATACATTTTTTTTTAACACAACATACCTTAGTGGTTGATTTATTGGGTATCTTTAGCTATGAGAGCAACAACCATATGATCAACCGTTGGCGAATACTATTGAAATCGTATCTTACGTTAGTGTACCTTACTTTACTTTCCCATGTTAAATTGCTAGAAACATGACGTGCGAAACATTTATATGTCGCATCGGACATTATATAATGTCATTCTCGCGAGGATCTTAAAATAAAACAACGGAAAACCCAAAATGAGCGATTGGGAAGCTGCAAATGTACCTTACTCATACGAAGCCTTAGTCGTCCTAGGATTATAACGTCTATCCTTTTTTTTACAAATAATAGTCAATGAAGAAGCATTTAAACGAATGTTTAAGTAAGAAAACTTTTCCTAAACATGTTAATTCAAACTCAGAAACCTGATTCAGTTTTATCAAGAATCCAAATTCAAAATACAAAAACGAAGACACAATAATAATTGATAAAGTAAGAAAAAAAATTGTATTGTTAGATCCATCTGAAGCTCTAATAGCTACATGTTTTACAGTAATACAATGAAAGTATAAACAGGGAAAAACAAGTAAAACACACATTGATTGCCGGAACCAGTCAAACAACCAGAAAGATAGATACCAGAAAGAATGCGAAACAGCCTTTCTAGTGAATTTAAAAATCTATCAATCGTTGAATCTCCTGCAACCTGCATTTCGTAATTACTTAAAACGAGACATATGTCGTTTCAATGATTTGTTGGGCGACGAGTGTATGATACATTTCTTTCTTTATTGTTCTGCGTAGTGAAAAGTAAAGTATAGGAACGAATAAATTCGATTAAAACACGGTTAAACAATTCAGATTGTGATGAATACAGGAATATAACGGCTAGCATTTGTATTTGTTACTTAATAAATAATAGTTAATAGTTGTTAATAGATCTTCGCTATACCAGGTCCCTTCCAACAATGGCGCGTTCAATCGGAAAATATTGACTATCCTTATAGCCTACACGGCTCCACTTCGAATACAGTCGATCGGTGTATAACGGCTAGCTAAGGACTTCGAGTCTCATTTCTACGTAAACACCATGCATTCAGTAATTAAACCATTAAACCTCGGAAGACAAATATCTTTTTAATTGAAACATGCCAGCGGTTTTTAATTTCCGACAAAAATAATTTGTTTACAGCGCGAATTTCATGGGACACTGATTCAGACATTACCGGATCGCTTAGGTCTATATCGGAGTACATGTGTATCGTGTTATTTCTTAAAATATGACCCAGCATTTGTAAAAAANCATAGACAAGACCCAAGATATTGCAAGATATGTACATTTCCAGAAAGGAAATTCATTTCTGCGTTTAATAAGACCAAGTTCATGGAAATCGCTGCATAATTGATGAAGCAATGGCTGTTCAAAGCGATGCACCATATATTCGGGTCATTTTGAAATGAATACCTTGTTATACATATATATATATGATAGTGAAAAATATGTTTTTAGAGAAATAGATTTTTCATTATAATTTGATTATTTTTCATTCAAAATGATGTTGTTACTAATAAATATCATAGCCACACGCTAACAACCTGAGTATTGGACATCTTCAATTGAGTTTATATGTAGTTTGAGACAATCCCCTCATTCCTGAACATGGGTAACCACATGTCCGTTATTTTCTAAATCACGAGTTGCAGCTTTCATGCTTATTTATATGGTACGCATCAATTTGGTTTCTGAGCATTCTTACTTTTGTAAAGGAAACATTTTACTAAAATATTACATCAATGAACATTATGTTTACCATGTTTACCAAACAAAATCTTCAAAATTCAAGAAACCATACGACTTCTCTTTTCCTTTGATCACAAAAACGGTGCGTACATAACGTGACCTTGTTTTGCTTTCGAAAAAAGAAACAGTTGTAAACATTGACACACGTCAACAACAACATGAATTGACTGAACAATAATAGGCTTTTTGTATTCAATTCATAGAAAACTATAAATCTTAACATAAATAAAAGTATTTTGCAAAAAACCTTTAACCTATCCGTTACTCACTCAAATCCTCTATACACCAATCGACTGTATCATACACATTTAATACGTGTTTTACCGTCCCGCCATCTGTCTATCCGTACATCATAAAGGAAATAGATCTCTAAATTATAATGTAATGTGTATTCATAACATTGTAGAAATATAGGCTACATATTTTTTCTGCCTTTCATAGTAAACTGAACAATCGGTAGAATCTCAATTTAACATTTGGGACTTATTATTATACATGTAATTATGTTGAACTTATCAATTAATCGTTTAATAAGACTGCAGACAGGTAAGTCCCGTAATGATGTTTAATAAACTATGTCCAAAATAACATATTGATAATTCGAACAATGCCAACAGGAGTAAAGTATCTTATTGCATTGGTCACTATCAAATGACAGAACAAAGAATTTACGATCGCTATCTAAATCTCAGAACGTTACAGTACATGTATACAAACGGATATGAACAACTTAGGACATGATCGTGTTAAAAATGGTATACAAGTGATTAACAGACAGAACGTGCAGCAAATAAGCTGTACTTAAGTTCTTTATGATATACTGATAAATCTCAAGATACAGTTGCCTGAGAGGTTTCATGTTTGAACTATTCCAGTAATATGTTATGGACAATAAAAACCTCCTCCTGAATGAAAACGTATTGCAGTGAAATGTGAAATTTCTGAAAATCATAAGACATGAAGCCGTCAACATTATAACCATTTAAGTGATGATGTGATTTATTTAAGAAAAACGTTGTTAGGCAAAGTAACTTATCGACGCTGGAAAATTCGTGAAGTGGTTTATATATTTCTGAATGAAATAAAGCAAAATCTGTGATCGTGATGTTAACATAACTTAGTGTGGACGTTTATATATTGTTGATAATAACATGGCTCTTGTCAACAAAGAGGTAATGTTCCGTTTACGTTTTATTTATATTAAAATTAACACATTATTTATAACCGTCTTATATACGTCTTAAAGTTCAATCGAATCAAAATAAATGCGTTTTTTTTAAATACATTTTATCAATTGAAACCGCCTAAATTATTAAATTTCTATCCGATACTTAACAAAGAACGTGTTTGTGTCCCTCGTAAATCACTTCCATATGGTATTTACAATAACATTATTTCGCTGATTGCTTCATTTTTCGTGCAAACAATTTGTCGGTCAAATATGATCTAGCTTTCGAGTTGTCTGAGACAAATATGTAAAGTATTTCTAATTGTGTCTTATTATGATTTGGCGATATCGCGTTATATTTAATTCCATTACAAATCGTTCACAAACACATATCACATAGAATGCTTGAAAAAAAAAAAAGTTGTATATAATCGTGCAGAAGTACGCCCCTTCGGAGAATCGAGCGTACATTGCTTGTTCACGTTGGTCCCTATATTTGTCGGTCTGTCATTAAACCAAATCATATAAGGGCAGTAAGTAACGAGCCTTGAAGTGTTAAAAAGGTTATCTTGCCCAAATCACTACAAATTATTATGTGTATGTAAATGATCAACTATTTAATGGCAGTAAGTATGGAGCCCTTATACATAGGTTCATGTGTATTGGTATGCTTCATGTGGTCATTAGTTTGGTCTAGATACTCTGAACATTCAGCCAATTCAATCAGTATGCAAATTTAAAGGTCAAGCTAATATAAAGTTAATGAACACTGATTTCGTTGCAATTGTTGTTCTTAACATTTTGTATAATGAGTACTCTATATCTGAACGTTCTTAACGCCCTTAACGTTATCTGAGTCGTTTATAGTACAATGTATTGTGTTACAGCGACATAGCCTATTCATAATTATGTGTAGCAAACAAATATTTATGAAATGATGAATCTTTAACACATATTATAAATGGTACTGGAATTATTTTCAGACTTTATTTCAAACATGTGTTCTCGCATATGATTAAACACAAAATCAAAGTGGTCGTCTGTATAAAGATATTCACCTATTTTTCAGTAGACAAGGACTTAAAGTAGAATTGTTACGCTACTAAATTGTATGCACACGTGATTGGTATCCAACCTATCAATGCACACACAAATACATTAACGGTTTATTTCATTCTTACAGCGAACCAACCATACTGATCTCTAACAATATTTTATAGATGGGATATTGAAAAGAAGTTATTTCAAAATCGATTTCACACGGTTTAACGGATATTAAACCCCTGCCTGTTGTCAATGCAGCTTTAGGACGGCATGGCTTTATTAGCATGATAAGTGCATTAATTGCATCCTCTGAAACGATGTTTTCAATACTGTATCCACTCTTAAGAGTAAGCATAACACCTATTAAACGCGAAGATTGTATAGCATTGGCAAGAACGATATGTGGTATTATTTTAATATGATACCAGCTTAGAAATGAAATACATCAGTGGATTACATAAACGACCTTTGCCTACGTATTGTAAAATCTTTGTTCCACGCTCCTTTTGTTGAATTATTTGTAAGGGAACACTTGTATTTTATTTAAATATGTATTTTCATACAAGCACTTTAATTTGTCCGAGGTTTACCGACTTTGGCGAAAAGCGCGTATGGCGAAAAGTAATGACTCACTTTAAATTAATGTTAGTTAAACACGAGAAAACTCTCAGTTGTATCTTCTGTTTAAGAATAATAATGTACCATGTGTAGCATGCAAAGCTTTCGTTATTCAAATGTCACATATGAGCATTTCAATAGATAATGTATTGCTGACTATACACTTGATTATAAAAAGGAGTATGTGGTTTGTTTATAAACAAATTGTTTGAATTATAATAAAACATATGAACAAAGGTTAAAAGTTAAAACCCGATTAATTTCGTTTAAATACATATATAGTATGGTTTAAACATTCGAAGGAGTGGAAAGCAATTGCAGCGGTCATTCAAAAAGTTGCAAATACTTTTTATAAAAACTTATCAGAACGTTTAATACAGTTTCTTAAGATATTTGAGATATTTTACACACTGTGCATCTTTTGTTTACACTGTTGTTTGAAACGCTCTTTCTACGTAAGTGCTTATGCCGCAAAGCATTTCTGAAATCACGAAAATAGTTGAAAACTGAATTCTTCAGTTTTACGCGAACAATATAAACGGCTTGAAACACCAGTGGACACAAATGTATATAATTGTTTTACATATAACAAGTTTTTTATGAATTCCATCTGGCTTTCATAGAGCTCCGAACCTTGGTACTGTCCATAATTTATGTTATTTGATGTGCATCATTTGTTGCTATATTTACCGTTCGTAAACACATGTGAGCAGACGTGAAAATACCATGATTGACATAATCTGATGAAATGTTCCATTGGGTGCGGAGTCTGTGCTTTTTTTTGTCATATGAACGAGAAAGACAAATAACAAATAAATTAAACAGCGATAAATCGTTTGATCTCTGAGACAAGCTGCATTTCTTAATTGCTTACACAGACAAACAAGTCATTGCAATCCTTAGATGTGGTGGCGTTTATTGTGTTTTTTTTTCTGTTTATCTTTTGTTTTGTGCAACGAAAAGTAAAGACAAACGTTAATTGCGCTGAAACGATGAAAAATAATCAAAAATGAGATAAAAGGGGGTTGTTCATATAAGTCACGAAATTTGAAACAAGCTTAAAGTAATTCGTGACACTTGAATTTTCGTTAAAAACAACATTTGGTTAAGATGTTTTTGTGGCAACTCTCAAGAGCAAAAATGCTAAGAACATCCAAACATATAGAATGCCTCTCAATTTAGTGTACCTATCTTTATTACGTTAGACGGATCATCGTAATGATGTATGCATGTATATTCCGTTGCGATGCTTTGTACGCTTTTGTAATTCAAGCTGCAACATGTGTAAATCATGACTATCTATCAATGTACGTAAAAGATAACCACCATCATGTATTCATTTTAAATAAATAAGATACGTGTCCATAGGGCACAGATGTCACCTCATCTCTCGTTTGTCTCAAAACTTCGCATACGTAGAAAAATTAAACGTTGATCTGAAAGTACAAGGCCCGCAACTTCGTCAAAAATCGATAGGCCGGAACAAAATTCACTCTTGATCTGCCAGTCATATGGATAGACTCACACACCAAAAAATCAGGTCAATATCTGCAAGCGTTTAGCAAAAAAAGTCCGGAAAACTGTTATGATAGAGAATTTGTTAAAGTCCAATGCCCATAACTTCGCCAAAAATCAATTAGGCGGAACGAAACTTGAACTTGATATGTTACTCACGTAGGTAGACTCACATACCAAATACCATGTATATATCTTAAACCGTTAAGGAAATGGAATACCGGACGGACGGACTTCGGAATGACGGACGGACAGTCCGACTACTATATGTCACCCTACCGGCAGCATAAAATTCAGAAGACAAGAATTTGTTTTGATTCTCTTCACGCACAACCGGGTATCAAGTACAAGTCATTACTTAAACACGTATATATTTCTAATGTAAAAAGTTAAACTTTTACATTTTCTGATAAAATACCGTTTAAGTGAATGATAATTTAGTTGTGATTATTTTTATTTTGATGTTAACATTCTTAGATCAGCCATTATCCGGGAAAATATATATGGAGTGTTTAATGCATGTAAGGTGCATAATTTTTACTATTTTTTTAAGTTAATAAACACGTTTCGATGTAGTTCATAGGTCTTTACTAGGACGTCTAGGTAACAGTTAAGCAAACCTATAATGGATTAGAGAAACGGTTTAACATTGATGGATTTGACTAAACGTGGCTACAATTGTTCCTGTTTATTCCTGTTATTTTGAAGTAGCGCACAATGTTATTTTTCAAAGTGACTGTAAATTAATTTACAATATCGACCCTATTGGTGGATCTTTACCAGTTTATTATTAACTGAATATTCAGCTCTCGGGATGTAAACACTACTAAGTGTACACTGATGGTTGTTGTTTATGTTATATCGACGGGAATGATTCTAGTTATTTTGAAAACAATATAAGTATTTATTTAAAAAGTGGTTGAATAATTTTTATTTCTATAAACAATTGAGGATATGCTATTTAAATAGCTTAATTTTGGCATATACTAACATTCTATGTTAATTGGCTTTTTACAACCATGATAACGGCTTCGTCCTGGTATTGCATGACCATGATCTCCAAATTAAACTTTATGATTTTATGTCTCTATAGTTTGTTGATCACGAGACGAGATGTAGTTGATACTAGTTTCATTTCATCGTGCCTCAAAAAGTAAAAACAATTACGTTGCTCTGGTTTGAAATAAACCACTGAGTAGTTCTATGGAAATTAAATAGAAATATATATTATGTTTTAAAGTTTTTTAATTTCAATTATGATGCTAATATGTGACTTTTAAGATACACTTTCATGTTTCGTGAATAACTATGTCCCAAGTGTGAAATTTGCAGTTAAACCGCATAATGATAACTGTTGGAAATTGGTTCATCGCAAAAAAAGGACAACATTTCATCATAAGGTTTCTCTCCTGCTGGTATTTAGTCCATCTTTATTCATCTCTAATGCTGATTAATGCAGTATGTAGGCTTTAAAGACACAACGAAAAAAAATAATATATAAATTAGGAAACACTAAACAAACAATTTACTAGTAGATTTCATCTGTTATGTGTGTGGCCCATGTGTCATATGAATAAGTCCGATGTCTAAGTGTATACACGTTTTTCTGAAACATGCTTTGATATTGTGACGGAGTCTTTGTTTTTTGCATTTGTCATACAATTAATCGTATGATCTCAGAACAACATGCATTCCGTTATTACTTATAACGACACACATGTCGGGTTAATGATTTGATGGACGACGCGTGTATGATACATTTCTTTGTTTTGTTCTGCGGACAGAAAGGTTAAGTCAAGCATAAACTTATAAATAAAAAACATTGCTTAGGTGTTTTAGTGTATACTAATGTAGAGCTCTGTGTTGAACACATGTCTACCATCGCTCAATTTGCGTGGTATTCTATTTACTTCGATATTACAATATGATGTGTAGGCAAATGTGATACATTGAAAAGACTGAAACCAACTATGAAGTATAGATTGTTAAATAGTTCTGTATTTACATGGACACTCCTCAGAGTTGTTGTGAGTGATTTACGAGTGTTTACACTGCCATCATCCTGAGAAATATCTTAGGAGTGTTTAATGCATGTAGGCCGCAATATGTTCACTCTTCTGTTCTTTTGAAATTTAACACGTTTTGATGTTGTTCTTAGGTCTTTTCTAGGACGTCTTGGTAACAGTCAATACTGTTGTTAGAAGAAAACCTATCATGAATTAGAAACACTGTTCAGCAGTGATGAATAAGAACACATTTTTTCCGTTTAAGTCCTGTTAGAAAAGTATGTCAAGGTCTATTTTGTTGGCTAATATACCCCCACTGTCTTGCATTATATAGGCCTGTATTATAGACTTTTGTATAATAGGGTATTGTTAAACCAGACATTTGTTGTCATTCCGAAACAAGTTAAATATATTTAATTATTAGAAGCATAAGTTATTTGCATATGGTAACTTATCACGTGTTCTTAAAACGTGGAAGTGAAATGTGCGATCTGTATTAACAGCTTTGGAAAACGTGCTTCCATGTCTGTCAATCTGGATCATCATAAAACGCACATAATACAATCTCTATTTAGAGATTTAAGTTCATGTGTAACTCAGTCTGTGATAGGTTGCAATCACAAACGATAAAGTCCTGAATTATAAAATGGAACTATATTTGAAACTGTTGATGGTGCGATGGTTGATAGCTGATGTTACGATTATTACCTTAATAAGTATGTATTCAACTGGATGTATAACAATTCGTATTAAGCCAGAACAGTACCATGTATCCAGTTTATATTTTGTCCAGAGCAGTACGTAAGGTACAGAGATGTCCATTTCAAAGAACTTACTGTTTATCGCTTGGTAGACAATTCAAAGTTTTACTTGAATTGCACACACAATATTTAACCCAACGATTATTTATAGTGATATACGTGTAGCTTAAAACAACTGTTGTGTTTTATTTAACTTCACCTTAAACAACCTGGTAATTAAGATAATTAATAAAGTTTATATGTTTTTATAATTAATAACTTCATTTGTCAAAGATTTATATTTGTATACATACATATTCAAAAGCTAAAGTTAAAGTTTGGAAACTCAATTCCAAATACATTTAAAAGACACGATTGTTTCACATGTTTGATAAATAGACGTTAAATTGGTCTGCATAGATTTATTGACAGATTGTGCAATAACTCGTTCATAAATTATTAATGATATCCTCATAAATCTTACGATACAGTGCCCTGTGAGGGTTTCCATTTTCTAATGGTATATCATGAATCTTTATTATGTTCATTTTTTTTTTCATCCTATTTTCACATTGGGGTTGTATGTTATCCTGAAAACACCTAATAGCCCGATATCATTGAACAATGCCTGCTTAATTTCGACTAATTTGTACAACCCGTATAACTCAATTACAGTCGCAATTAAGCAGGACGTCCCAAGGGCATACTTTCTACGAAATGTGTATGCCATGATTGCATCCTAATTCCCTGTACTATTCCGCTATACATAGAGTTCCACTTTTATATGAACTGCTACATTTGTTTACTATTTTGCATACTGGGTACTGTACTATAAATTATGTTTAAAACACTGTGCATGAAATATATATAAAAATGACACTTAAATAACATTTTCGTGACAGAATTGCTTCCTACCATCTGCTAATCTTTGTTTACTTTAGGCAAGTGACCAATCGACTACCAAATACAGACAATAAACAACAACAAATAATCTAACATCTCAAACTATTAATATAAATGAATTTATTTAAAAAACATATTAATAATTATTACTTCATACTTATGTAATATCTCGTCAACAAAATACGTATGCGATACAATTATACCCATTAAGACGCATTATTAGACATATTCCACTTGGAAAACTACAACTTAACAAGAAAACAATTTAAGAAGGACAATCTTATACTTTTACAAACCGTTTGAAACTTACGCCACATCGAAACTTTATTTCAGTGTATCACTGTTATTTACAAATGCGTTATAATGACACGTGACAGCGTTTGTTTTTGAAAGCTAAATTCATTTGTCAGGGTCTCTCGTATGTATTTCGATTCGTCTGAATATTGGTCTGAAGAGTACAGGACACTCTTCGAGAAACAAGTGTTACGATCTTTCTCCATAATTAAGTCACATCTGGTTATGCGGGGTCTGTAACAAACTGTATTGCACTGTAAGTCACTAATGAAAGTAGTTTACGTTAATATTGTTCCTTGTTGACTAGTCTAGACCTTATACAATCATACCAGATGGATTCAAACGATTAAACCGAATTGTCTGTGAACCGTCCTTGGTAATTGGAAACCTCCGTGCAGAGATGTGACGGGAACCAGCATAGCTGGATCAAATGTGAGAGCAAGGAGCGATAACTCTGCATGGAGATTGGGCAATTGGTACTCGCAAGTCAATAACTGAAATAACCTATCCTCGATTCAAAAGCACAACATAATTACATTAACTTCTTGAATTCCTTTAAACAACATGTGTCACACATCCATAAAGGAGCGGATTTATGTTCGAATAAGCATAACGTGTGCCGGTATATATGTTCTTGTGTATTATGTAAATTGTCTTGTCGTCTAATATGATGCTATTTCGTTTTTGTCTTAAAGAAAGTAAGGCAAGTGCTTATTCATAGCCAGCCTGAGTACGACCAATTGCTGTGCCGCGTGAACTCAGATTAGCGCGCTATACGACCAATTGCTGTTCCGCGTGAACTCAGATGAGCGCGCTAGGGTTAGCCTGGTCCTCTTGTTGGTAATAAAAAACTAAAATGAAGCAATATGTGGTTCAGAACGAGTGATCATGTTTTGCCTGGTTTTGCAACTGTGGACCTTGTTATTTTTGTAACCTAATCGACTACCAACAAATGTTTCCTGAACTGACCACGTCTTTCACATGTTAGAATATCATACCTAAATAATAATGATACAGAAAACATGTCATTACAGACATTCTTGTTACCATGCACTATTTGTCTTTTTTTCATGTCAGCAAACTGATCAGAGTCTACAAAACGATATTGAGAAGACAAAAAATAAGCAGTGTCATGCAAATAAATTTATGTATAATTAAATGCGTTACCGATGCATAAGTAAGTTAAGAAATGTATGTATTTTTCATGCGTAACTTTGTGTAAGGCATACAATCAATTAAATCATTTAAGAAAATGATTGCGAATATGAGTTCAGACACTGTGCGGATACATCCAATTGGATACGTATAAACATGCAGTCTTGACGTTTGCGGTAAAACGACAGAGCGCGTAGGATAAACATGAATATCTTCAGATGTATTAAGTGGGTTATCTTGCAATTTAGACATATAATTGCAAAGCCTATATTAAGCCCGAAAGTATTAAAAAATGCCAGGTTTATGTCGACTTATTTGTACAACACATTCAATTCGATTACAGTCTCAATTTAACAGAACGTTCCTAGGGTGTAATTTCTATGAATTATGTATGCTATAATTGTATCGTTTTTCACCGTACTAGTCAGCTAGTCACAGAGTTCCACTTTATTATGAACTGCTCTATGCGTTTATTTTTTTGAATGCACGTACTGCTAATTATGTTTGGAACACTCTATATGAAATCTATAAAAAGACACTTCAATAACATTTTTAGGGCAGAATTGAGTCTTACCATCTGCTAATCTTTGTTTACTTTAGGAAATAGACCAATGGACTATGCAATGCATGACCATTAACAACAACACATAATTTAACATCTAAAACTATAAATATGGATTTATTTATTGCAAATACAACATAATAATTTCTTCCTTCTTATGCAATATCTAGTATACAAAATACGTATACCATACTTATATACCCATTAAGAAGTATAAGCAAACACATTCACCTTACTAGATTTTTTTTATATATAAAATCAAACAAACAAATTCGTTGAATTGATATCCCCCGCCACATACATGTTGGTTATGGATTGGTGTAGATCGGACTGACGGACTGAATAACGGACTGACGGACGGACGGGCGGACAACGACACTTCTTATCCCACCGCCTTTGGCTTGGGATAACACTTTAAGAACGACACTATTATGTTGCATTTCACAAACCGTTCAAAATTAACGCAATCCAGAAACTTCATTCCAGTTTATCACTATAATATACAAATACCTCATAATGACACACGGCAGCATTGTTTTTGAACGCTCAATTCATGTGTCAGTGTCTCTCGTATATGTTTGCATTCGTCTGATGAATGATCTGAAGATTACAGGAAACTCTTGAAGCATCAGGTGTAAGGACCTTTTCTAAATTGATGCCACTTATGTTAATGTGAAGTATGTACGAAGCTGAACTGCAAGCTTGGTACCTAATAAAGCCAATTAACGTCAATGTGTTTGGTTCGTTGTTGACTTGTCTGAAACCTAATTTAAGCATACCAGATGACTATTTAACGAGTTGACCGAATTGTCTAGAACCGTCCTTGACAACGTGATACTCACAATTTAATTACAGAAATTTCCGATACTTGATGCAAAAGCACAACATACTCAAATTCGTTGCTTTTAATCCTTAAAACTTAATCTGTGGCGAGGGAAAAAAAGGAAGGATTTATGTTTGACTACAAGTGTTTTGTGTCGGTATATAGAGAATAACAGGTTACTGCCCTATCGATGTGTAAGGTGAGGCTTAGAATAAAAGAACTGCGAGACTTTTCGAGCGGATTTATGTTTGACTACGCGTTTCATATGTATTATGTATATTGTCTTGTCCTCTTATATTAACACATTGGAATTGGTCGATACGCAAGGTGAGAATCTAATCTAATTGCAATATTTCAACTAGGTGCTGTAGTAATCACAAACTCAGTAAATACAACATAAAAGTCGACATGGTGTTGCGTTTGTTACAAAGTTTCGATATGGTTGTGTCTATGTATTGGAAAAAAATTAACGCATTTTATCGTGCAACCCGATAATTGTACAGTGTTTTGTCAACATCCATTGCTTTTTAATCAACGAAAACGACACTAAACCATACGAAAACGACACCTGTGGATTCACTGCTCAATTGTTCCGACGGACGAAATGAATGGTCCGCGCTATTTTTCTGATTGGTTGTTTCTAGGTATCGAAACTTATTTGATTGTTTTCGCGGGTTTTCCGAGATTTGAACAGTAATTCAATGCTGAATTGTTCCGACATGCTTAATTGTTTCGACAGAATATACAAAAGTTTCGCGCGATTTTTAGCTCCCGCCTTTAAAAAAATACTTGTTCCAACGAAAGATATTAACGTTTAGCGCGATATGTTGTTCACGCTTTTAGTACAGTGTGAAATAGACCAATTATGCCGACAGAATATATCTTATAAAAATATCAACATTCTGCGCGATTTTTAAAGACCGCATTTTTTACAGTTTTAAATAGACAATTGTTCCGACGATAGATGTGAAAGTACCGCGATTTTATGATTCCGATTTTATGTAGAGCCAAGTGGCCGATTATTCAAACGGAAGATTTGCAAAAAAATGCTATGTCTGAATTCCCGCGATTTCAACGTGTGCTGTATTAGTATACAGGACTTGTTTGCGAAAAATAAAAAATCCCGGTAGTTACAATTTAATTATATATATTTAAGCGGAGGTCCCCAAAAACTTACCATAGAAAGAAATTTCAAGAAGGTAAACATATATATAGATACATTTCTGGCGATTTAAGGCACTAAGTGGAATATCCCATGAAAGGAGCCGAAATATGTCAGTGTTAGAATACGTGAAGCACTTCATTTCCAATACATAAAGAACACTCAATATACAAGCTATGAAGTACTTCTTTAAACGACAAATCGTCCAACTGATATGTAGCATGTGGTAATCTTAATTCGAAGTCATGGGAATCAAACGTTCGGAAACTTTTGCACGAATCATATTTTAAAAGGTGTGATTATATCCAGATCTCTTAATGGTAATACCTTTATCATAATTGCTCTTATTATGTTACAGGATGCGTTTATTGTAAAATGGCGAACTTATGTAAAGGACATTACTCATTATTTCTTTACAAAGAACTGAATCCCAATTTCAAAAGATCCATCTACTATGACAAAATTGAAAATAAGACATTTAGAAACACAATAGCAAAATGGAGATTTTCCTCTCATGTTTTAGTTATAGAAACTGGTAGGCGCGAACATATTACAAAACAAAAGATAGTATGTAAATTGTATACACTTAATGAAAACGAAGATGAGAAACATTTTAGTCTAATATGTCTTTTACATGACAATTTTAGAAATACATTTATACCTGATGGTAACATGAGAAGATCGAGTATTTTTTTTAATGTTTTGCAGTTTGTGATTGAAACCAAAAAAAAACTAGCAAATATCTATATTAAAGCATTCAAACTTAGAGCCGATACTATTTAGATGTATGAGATAACATCCTTTTTGCAAATTTAAATTTTGTATATAATATCTAACTGCACATTTTTTTCTATCAATATAAAGGTTTTGGATATTTACTAAACATTTTCAAAATAAAACGAGCCTTCTAATACATCCTACATTCTCATGAAAATTAATATATTTGTAAAAACGCATAAACATTAAATTGTATGTTTTTACTCTCACTCTTTCTTTTTCTGTTTTTGTTTTGTGTTGCTCTTATGTTGACGCATGTGTATTTACGTTGGCATAATTGCTTTTCTGTTTTTAGCTATGAGCTGTTCATGCTTATTTCGAAAATGGACCTCCTCTTTTGTTCGATGAAAACCTTGGTTAATGACGTGGAACTGTCAATAACAATCATGTTAGACTTAAACTGGTTTAAAGAATCGCCAAAAAAATCATTCAAAAGAATCTAAAATCGGTTGACGGTTCAGTTTGTATATGGATGGAGCCTGTCAGAGATGATGATGAAATTGATATATTTCCCGACGCTGTGGTGAGGCTGCACATATTTAACAGGCAATTAAGCTTACAGCTCAGTCACTCTGCTAAAAAGAACAATCGTTACGTAAGCCTCGTAATAAGTCCTTAGGGAATATATAACATTAATTCAAACAACAAAATAGGATCACAGTAGAAACAATGGCAATTACTCTTCTGTCAGTGCTATCGATAATATTGCTGTGAACGGCAATGAACATGGGTTGTTTTATTGTTAATTGTCATTATACACGTTTTACTCGCAGTTAATGTATAAAATGCTGTGAAGTTACATTTTTCCCTATTCAAATATGTACAATAAGGAAATTAAAACAATAATATCTTCTATAACAAGCACGATCATAGTCGCACTTGCCATCATACTGAACTGGCGTTCAGCCAAAATGAGTTACTAGATTGTGTATTGAGGGAACGTATTATGTTTTAAATGACACCGACCCAATGTTCAGACAAATGCTGTTTGAAATGCGTTTGTTTCCTTAACGACGTTATTGACGTGTCAATAGCATGAGTTATGCTCGTAAAAAACAATTATAGTTGTCTTTATGCAAACAGTAAAGAGAGGCATACTAACAAATACTAAATTCATCATTCGTTTGTTTCTGTTGTCTGTTCTTGAACCGAGGAAAATACACGATTCCTTTCCCAATACTTGCGTATATCCCGTGTTTGCCGTCTAATTATTGTTGATGACAAGTTATTTTTCTTCTCTTTCAAACGTTTAGAACCTCATAATATAATACACATGCCACCAGATACATCGACACAAGTCAGCAACATCAAACATGCTGCAAAGCCTGCAAGAGCATCTAAGTTTTCTCATCAAATGAATTCATTGTGTACGAGCTGTGCAATATGCGTTTTATGATGAAAACAAAAGCACTACAGACAATATATTATCTCGCCCAATGCAGTCGTCATATAAAGAAATGTACGTATTTTGTTCATGCGTTACGTTGTGTCAGAACATTAACTCGATAAAAGCATTAAGGAAAATGATTAAGAATATTAGCATACGTATAAATATGCAGTACTGACGTTTGCGAAAAAAAACATGTCAGAATGCGTATGATTAACAGGGATATCTTAAGATGTTTTTAGTAAGTGTTCTTGCCATGAATAATTATAATACCAAAGCGTGTATTTAGCCCGAAGGTATTAAATAATGCCTGCTTCATGTCGACTGATTTGTGCAACACGTACAATTCGATTACAGTCTCAATTTAACAGAACGTCTCAAGGGCATACTTTCTACGAGTTATGCATGCTATGATTGTATCTGAATTCCCCGTACTAATCAGCTATTCATAGAGTTCAACTTTAAGAACGACAATAATACATTTTCACAAACCGTTCAAAATTAACACCATCAAGAAACTTCATTTCAATTCATCACTGGAATTAACAAAAACATCACATGGACTATTGGCAGCGTTGTTTTTGAAGGCTCAATTCATTTGTCAGTGTCTCTTGGTTATAATACACTAATTTCATTTCCCATAGGGTCCCATTATAAAACCGCCAACTTACAAAGCATTTTTCTTATATTTCCTATATATCAAATTTTGCAAGACCGGTATCATTTTAAAGATAAATCTGTCCTCTTTCAATAAATGCACTCAAAAATATATGGTCTCGCAACTTCTAAGAAAGTAAAATTCGCTCAAAGGCAAGCACCCTCGGAAAACAGAGTTTCGGAATTGAAATTTCGACAAAAGCCCCGTACTTCAATAAAAGCACCCCAAACGTTCATCTTTCAACGTAATCCCCAATGAAATGCACCAAAATGTTGCAGACACACATAGGATGCAGGAAATAATTGCAAAAGGCATGGGTGCGATCGCTAAATTGCTTTTAAACCCGAAGAGAAAAGGAACTCTTTAGAAATAGGCACTACTTTCGAATGGACCACGGAGGGATACAAAATGATTTAGTGTAGTGTAACCTCTTGTATATATTTGCATTAGTCTGATTATTGGTCTGAAGATAATTGGAAACTCTTGAAGTTACGATAGTTCATATAATGATGCCACGTCTGTTAATGTGAAGTATGTAAGAAGCTGAACTGCCAGCTTTGTACCAAATAACGCAAATTAACGTTTATGTGTTTTGTTCGTTGATGACTAGTCTGAGACCTAATTTAAGCATACCAGATGGCTTTTTAACGAGTTGACCGAATTGTCTGTGAACCGTCCTTGAGAATGTGATACTCGCAATTTTATTACAGAATTTACCGATCCTTGATGCAAAAGCACAACATACTCAAATTCGTTGCTTCTTATCCTTTAAAGAAAATCTGTGACGCAATCAAAAAGGAGGGATTTATGTAAGACTACACGTGAATTGAGTCGGTTTATAGAGAATTACAGGTTACTGTCCAATCGATGTGTAAGCTGAGGCATATGCATATGCAATTAACAACAAACACATCGTCAATAAATAATTTGGAAACTTAGAGCATGCTTAATATGAACGTTATTTTAAAAACTTTACCATTGTGTGATGACAAAACCAGATTGTTGTTTGAAGACCTACTTTTTGTGATAATTTGCAATAAACTACCAGCTAAGCATAACATCGCATTCTTCTTGCACTTGGGTATGTCATAACAACACGTCTACAGTCTGCTGGTAGCGTTAGAAATACAATATAAATATCTTTAAGTTTTTGTATTTTTACTTTTTTGATCGTCGTTGTATTGTTATTATATTTAATTTCCGACAAACACAAAATAATAAATCGAAACTCTAAATTGCAAAATTGCAAAACATAGGGGACTGACTTGTTTAGTTGTGCGATCATTTTACACTTTGCCATGTTAATATAACAAAACAAGGATGATTTTTAAGGAACGTTTTCATAAATAGTCGAATACTAGGCGTCTCCCTTAAATCAAAATCTGTATATTCTTAAAAACCCAAGAGCGAACAACTTTGCAACAAAGTTGAGTGTGTGTACAGAATTATCTTTATGTTCGTTCATTATATTTTCTTCTCACCTTATATTGCTATCATAACTGATATGTTTGTATAAACCAATATGTTAAGTACATTTATAATCCTTCATTAAGACACCAATTTTGGAGTTTCCTGATAGGAAATATTGTCATCATAAATTGTTTGGTGTCTTTATTTAAATCGAGCAAATTTCTTGATCAGATCCTTTAAAAAAGAAAACACATATACTAAAATGTCGGGCTAACACACACCACCTAATTCGTTTAACTCGATCAATAACGCTACGCAGAAACCAATGATGATACAAGTGTTATTGATGATAACATTCCATTATATCTGTGTCAAACTAATGCCCATTGTGGTGTCCATCATAACTAATGGGTTCCGTTATTAATATATTCCGCTAACCATTTTGCATTTAAACAAGGTCTATCCCTGTGATTAGGTAACCGTTATTGACATGCAACACACTTAGCAACATACATATGAAGAAATGTGTGCAGAATACATAATTCAATCATTTATATATACTGTGATAATATCCAAACGTTAACAAAGTCAATCAACTGTTCGTTTATCCTGACAAACATCTAATCAGACCGAAAGTTATTAGACCTTATGAGTTAAAGGTTCTCCGCTGACAATAAAGAACGATACATCCTTTAATCTCTTTAACAACATGCGTAATTCAATGAATTTCTAGATTTCTTGCGAAGACAAACACGTGTGTTCACAGATTTTATTGCATTATGTTTGTTTTTGTTTCGTGGCATTTTTTCCAGGTAAACATGAAGAACAGCCATAATCAATTGAAACAGTGTTAAATAATGCGTGCACATTTATTTGATCAGCAGAAGTGTGCATTAACTCTTTCATGTTATATATAAATACACGTTAACCATCATATTTTAACGTAACTCGGATACATGTATAGTTAAAAAAAACTTATTTATAATTCCTTTTTATAAGCATTTTTATAACGATCGATTTTTGTTTTAAATGCAAATAATCTTCAAAATATATATA
>VMBQ01000247.1:213411-318857 GCA_007657795.1 Dreissena rostriformis
ATATATATATATATATATATATATATATATATATATATATATATATATATATATATATATATATATATATATATATATATATATATATATATATATATATATATATATATATATATATATATATATATATATATATATATATATATATATATATATATATATATATATATATATATATATATATATATATATATCGATTGTTTTTTATATTGAGTTCGTTAAATTTTACTTATTATAAAACTATTTATGTTACAACAAGCGATAAAAGTATTTCTCATAAAGATGTTTATTTCCTTTGCTCTTTCTTGCATTCGTGAAATACAGCAATAAAAGCGATGATAGCGTTAACATAATTATAATTAATATGCCATTTCGACCGATATTGCTAATGTATAACTTTGTCAAGGTGTTGTTTTGCCTGTTCTTAAACTTGATTTCATAACACAAACGTTTATTTCGGAGAAATATGGTTAATGTGAAAAGGTATCCTTTAAAGCTTGATGCAAGATTTTGTGTATCAATCATTTTTTACGTTGGAAATCACAAAATCTAAAAACTTCAGCCAGTCATAAAACCGATGCATTCCTGTGTAAGTTGATGTGTAATTTAGATGGTATTCTCCCTACTCATCATTTGAAGGGTTTGAATATAAACATATACAGAAATTGTTGTGATGACCATGAATTTTCTAAGAAGTAGTGCTTTAACTGTTAAAAAACGTCATTTCATATTTCAGTTCAAGAACGATCCGTCAATCCACGTCGAACAATGTCTTTCCCTTTGGTTTGGAAAAATGTACTAACACTTTGTGTTCGTTTAGCAAGAAGACTCTGCCACCGTTCCTTGCTCATAGGCCGATATAATGTTTTGGCTTGAATGACACTACTAGTATTATACCTTGCTTATCAGACTGTAAAACTGTAAGACTATAATACTATCTCCCGTAGGGCAACTGGGTGGTTGCGATCTGAAAGATAGTCAAATAAAATGAAACCAATTTTCCTTGCATTCAAGCAATTCAGTCATTTGACAATACCCGTTTTTGCAACGCTTTTTAAAATAATATTTACCTATAAAAATATACATCTCTTACTAATCAGACTGTAAGACTATCCCCTCGTAGGACATCTAGGTGGTTGCGATCTGGGCCCGGTTGCTCAAAACTTTAACGGCCAGTTAAGCTAACAGCCGTTAATTTTTGGATCAAATTATTTATGTGACTTATTTGTTTACCTTTTAAAATACATGTTAATTGTAAACACATTTGTTTGCTTTAATAGTTTGCATATGTCTTATTAAAACATTGATTTTAAAATAAGTTTTATTTAGGTCTCAAGTTAACAGACCGTTACCTTAACTGGCCGTTTAAGTTTTGAGCAACCGGGCCCAGGTAGAAAGTCAGGTGTAATGAAACCAGTTTTCCTTGCATGCAAGCAGTTCAATCATTTGAAAATACGCTTTCCTGCCAAGCTTTTTAAAAATATTATATAAACATATATCATTTACTTTCAGACCATAATCAAGCCCTTTTAACGTGGTTTGACAAAATTAATTTATTTTAGTACATTAAGCAAAAAGGTACCACCAACGTTTATTGCACGTAGATTGATCGCACGCTTTGCTTTCAACGGAATGATAATATTTTTTTTAACAGTGTTGTGTGCGATACTGTGTTATATTTGGACGAGCACACAGCTGACATACCATATTGGACGAGCAAATAGACAAGTCCAATGTGAGTATGAAAGTTGAGTACTCTTTTAATTAAATGCCTATTAAATCCTTTTCATTAGTTCCGCGCGAGCGCTCATGTCATTTAAAGGACATTGTGCGATAATACTAGGCAAGTAATTCGCATAGCTTCTAACCAAGATTTTGAACTTTTGAAATGGCTAATGGGATATGAGAGAAATCGCCCTCAAGTAGACCGGACTGAATGATCACTAAAAATCCGTACGCTAATTTGAGAGAACTCTTCGAGACCTTTGAACACATATCGTTTTATCTCTTCACATTATTAAATGTGTTTGACTTTTTTTGTTAAAAGCTTACCATGGGCGGCTTTATTTTATTGAATTAAATAACTTTATTTATAAATAATTATCAATAAATTAAAGCGAAACCAGTGTTCTTCTCGTATTTATGCTTTGACGCTTGATAGTTTACTTTTTTGTTTGTGTTCCAATAAATTCTACTTTAATTTCCCGCACTGATATCTATTCATACGACACACGAACACTAAATTGGAGCCATGTTAGTGTTCGTGTGTCGTATGAATAGATATCGTCGCGGGGAATTAAAATGGAATTTTCTATGCCAAACAAATATAAGCGAGCTTTTTCTACAAACTTCCATGCAACCAGCCCACATATGGCGTTGAGATTTTGGCTATTGGTATACGTAACACTGATGTTTAATTGGGTAACTTTTTTTTACGAAATATTGTACAAAATTGTCTTTGATTTTTTATTATTAATGGGGCTTTAAGCATATGCAATGTTGTGTGTTTCATGTCTTATGCCGACAGTCACGTTTAGAAGTAAATGTGCTGATTGTAAGCTCTAATAAATGTTTTTTAATAGTTTATCTTTCTTTTTTTTAAACATCTTTGCAATTTTGTTTTAATGATCAACTTGTATATGTTTAGCTGGAATAAAAAACAGGTCGGCGATGAAATAGGACTGATATTCACAAAAATAAGTTTTTTTTTGCATTTCTAGTTTTCAAACTTTTAAGTCGGCTCTCCCTTGAACAAAAGATGGGAATTGTGACCTCAAGGATTGAGTTATTTAAGTAAAGTATCGTTAAACGACTATACAGAAGGATGTTTCGTTTCTGTCTTCTTGTGCTCAGTACCTTAAGTGGTTTTCAAATTTATGCTATTATACTCCCATTACGGGTAATGGGGGCTATATAGGAGTCACTTTGTCGGTCGGTCGGTCGGTCTGTCGGTCGGTCGGTCTGTCGGTCTGTCTGTCCCGAAAATTAGCTTGTCCGGGCCATAACTATGTTGTTCATTGAGGGATTTCAAAATCATTTGGCACATTTCTTCACCATCATTGGACGGTGTGTCGCGCGAAAGAATAACGTGGATATCTCCAAGGTCAATGTCACACTTTGAGGTCAAAGGTCAAAAATGGCCATAAATGAGCTTGTCCGGGCTGTATCTATGTCGTTCATTGTGAGATTTCAAAATCATTTGGCACATGTTTTCTCCATCATTAAACAGTGTGTCGCGCGAAAAAATTATGTCGATATCTCTAAGGTCAAGGTCACACTTTGAGGTCAAAGGTCAAAAATGGCCATAAATGAGCTTGTCCGGGCCATAACTCTCTTGTTCATTGAGATATTTCAAAATCATTTGGCACATTTGTTCGCCACAATTGGACGGTGTGTCGCGCGAAAGAAGTACGTCGATATCTCCAAGGTCAAGGTTACACTTTGAGGTCAAAGGTCAAAAATGGCCAAAAATGCGATTGTCCGGGCCGTATCTATGTCATTTAATGTGAGATTTTAAAATCATTTGGCACATTTGTTCACCATCATTGGACGGTGTGTCGCGCGAAAGAATTATGTCAATATCTCTAAGGTGAAGGTCACACTTTGAGGTCAAAGATCAAAAATGGCCACAAATGAGCTTGTCCGGGCAGTATCTCTGTCGTTCAATGTGAGATTTCAAAATCAACTGGCACATTTGTTCACCATCATTGGACGGTGTGTCATGCGAAAGAATTATGTCAAGGTCACACTTTGAGTTCTAAACGTCAAAAACGGCAATAAAAGAGCTTGTCCGGGCTGTATCTATGTCGTTCAAGGTGAGATTACAAAATCATTTGGCACATTTGTTCACCATCATTAGACGGTGTGTCGTGCGAAAGAATTATGTCGATATCTCCAAGATCAAGGTCACACTTTGAGGTCAAATGTCAAAAATGGCCATAAATGAGCTTGTCCGGGCCATTAATCTGGCGTTCAATGTGAGATTTCAAAATCATTTGGCACATGTTTTCGCCATCATGTGTGTATACTTTTGCAAATTGGTTTACGCAGTGCACATTTGAATATGCAATTAACAACAAACAAATTGTCAATAAATAATTTGGAATCTTGGAGCATGCTAGATGAAAACATAATATTAACACCTTTACCTTTGTTTGATGACGAAACCAGATTTATGTTTGCAGACCGAATATTTGTGATAATTTGCTTGAACCTACCAGCTAAGCATAACATCACAACATTCTTCTTGCATTGGTTATGTCATTTAACCACGTCTACAGTCTGCTGGTAGCGTAAGAAATACAAATATAACTATCTTTAATAGTAACTGTTTGTAACTGTTTGTGTTTAATTTTTTTTGATAGTCGGTTTATTGTAATCATATCTCTTTCTCACATACATAAAGTAATAAATCAAAACACTAAAATGCAAAATTGCAAATATAATAGACTGTCTTGTTTGATTGTGGGATCATTTTACACCTTGCAGTGTTAATATCTAGCAAAACAAAGATGCTTTTTAAAGAAAGTTAAAATAAATAGTCGACTTCTATGCGTATCCATTTAATCAAAATTTCTTTTCAACCTCTTTAATTATATATATAATATACACTATATCATGTTAACAAAAAAAAGCTAATGACTGTTCAACAAGGTTGAGTACACCACTATCTTTATTTTCTTTTTAATATTTTCTTCTCACCGTATTTCTGCTATTATTGCTATTATGATTGATATGTTTTGAGAAAACAATATATTAAGAGCTTTTAGAATCCGTCATTAAGACACACTTTCATGAGTGTCATTATTGGAAATATCGTTCGTATACATTTTATAGTTTCTAAATTTAAAATCGAGCCACTTTCATGATCAGTAGCTTTCAATAAGAAAAAACACAACACATTAATAATGTCAGGCTATGTTACACATACTACATAATTTGTCTGACTCGATCAATAACTAACTGCGGAAACTAATAATGATATAATTGTTATTTATGATAACATTCCATTATATGTTTGTCCGACTGATGTCCATTGTGGCGTCCATCATAACTTGTATGTTCCGCTAATAATATGTTCCGGTAACCATTTTACATTAAAAGAAGGTCTATCCCTGTGAAGGAGTATTAGTTATTGACATGCAACACACTTAGCAACATACTTATGAAGAAATATGTGCAGAATAAAGAATAAAATCGTTTAAATTTACATCGTATGTATTTAGCCAAAATGTTATCGTAAAAGAGGATAGTCGGAAATGCTTCAACATAGTGGCGATTGTTTTTTTTCTATATTCAACCGTTGATCTATGAAAACATAAGTTAAGCTATTTCAAATATCGTGTGTACGTTAACATCCTTCACGATTTAAAAACATATAAAAAAGAAGTGATTGACAGACTGTGATAATGTTCAAACGTTAACAAAGTCAAATAACTGTTATTTTATCCTGAAAAACATCAAATTAGACCGAAAGTCACCAGACCTAATGCGTAAGAGGTTTTCCGCTGACTTTAAAGAACAATAAATCGTTTGATCTCTGAAACAGCATGCATAACAACCTGAATTTCTTGATTGCTTTCGAAAACAAACACGTGGGTTCAAAGGTTTGATGGCATTGTGTTTGTTTTTGTTTTGTTGAATTTCTTCCGCAGTGAAACATGAAATGACAACCATTAGTTCAATTGAAACATTGGTAAATAATGCGTGCACATTTATATAATAGGTAGCAGTTTGCATTAATTCTTTGACGATACATGTACGAACATGCTAACCATCATATTATAACGTAATTCTTATACATGTATAGTTAACAGCTCCTCATCAAAATAGTAATATGTCCTTATAAATAAAGTAATGCAAGGGTTTAATATCAGTCGCTGTCTTCATCCGAGTATTTATAATTCCTTTTTATAACGTTTTCCATAACCATTGATATAATATCTTTTTATTTTATAATTTTCCTTGTAGTATATACCGACAATGGCATATAGTCGTCTCGTATATTATACCAGTTCCATAAGAAAGTTCCTGTAATGTGCGGTTCTCATCAAATAATCTTCAAGATTTAGTGTCTTTATATTGATTGGGTATGAATTCACTTATTATATATTCCTTTCTGTTACTGCAATCGCTTAATGTATTCATCGTAAAGGTGTTTGTTTCGTTTGCTCTTACTTGCATTCGTTAAATACAATGATAAAAGCAGCGAACTCTTTATAGCTAATCCATTGCATATGATTTGAATATATAATCAAACCGATATATTTAGTGCATTTCACGAGCATTGTTTTGCCTGTTCGTAGTCTTTATTTCATAACAAAAACTGTCAGTTAGGAACACACGCCAAATGAATTTAATTTGAAAATGTGTGAACAATGATCTTTTACAAGGTATATCCAAGATAATGTATTTCATGCATTTAGGTTTTATTAAAAAAAATCTAAATACTTAAGCGAGTCATTACACCGGTGGATTCTTTAAATGTCAAATGCTGAATGTATTCTTCTTACACTTCTTTTGGATGGTTTGAATATAAACATATAAATACGTTGTTGTAATCCCCATGTCTTTTTTAAGAAGTCGTACTTAAATTGTTAGAACCCTGCATTTCATATGCAGTTCAAGAACTTTTCAAGAAATTTTGACAAGGCGGACAGTCGCTCCAACGTTGTTTTGACAACCCGGACAGTCGCTCCTACATTATTTTGACAACCCGGACAGTCGCTCCTACATAATTGTAACACCATGGCGATTGGTAATAAGTTATATATCCTACAATTAGATGCGAAACCTTAAACCATAGTATACGCCGATCAAAGGCTAACACCTTTAATACGCCGACAATTGAATTAACATTTTAATTTATAAATGTAAATATGAGCTCATTTCCTTTATGTACATTCGTTTGCATAACAGAATAAATACAAGTTAAATAAAGAACAACATTTCAACTTTTCATGCGGTTTTTATGTTTTATTCCATTCGCAAAATTGGCACTTATTCCAATAGATGTAATGTATTAACGGATGTCCGGGGTGTCCATATAACGTAGGAACGAATGTCAAAATAATGTAGGAGCGACAGTCCGGGGTGTCAAAATAATGTAGGAGCGACTGTCCGGGTTGTCAAAATTATGTAGGAGCGACTGTCCGCCTTGTCAAAATTAGCGGAGGAGCGATTGTCCGTGGGAGCGATTGTCCGGGATTCTTAATCCACGTCGAACAATGTGTTTTCGTGTGGTTTGGACGTATTTAATAACACTTTGTTCGTTAAGCAGGAAGGCTCTATCACCGTTCTTTGCTCCTTTGTCGATAAACTGTTTTGGCTTTCATGATACGAGTAGTTTTGTATGTTACTTGTCAGACTATAAGAATATCTCCTCGTAGGACAACTGTGTGTTTGCGATCTGATAGATAATCAGATGAAATGAAACCAGTTTTCCTTGCATCCAAGTAGTTAAATCATTTATAGAAACGCTTTCGTGCCACGCTTTTTTTATAATATAATATAAAACATACATCGCTTACCTTCAGACCATTATCCAGACATGTCAACGTGGTTCGATAAAAGTATGCTAATGTTTTTCTTCGTATATTAAGCAAGAAGGTGGCACCAATGTTTACTGCACGTAGGTTCATCGCACGCTTTGCTTTCAACGAAAGGATAATATTATCTTAACAGTGCTTTGTGATATATTTTGATAAGTAGACAGCTGACCTACCATATTGGACGAGCCGTAGGCAAGTACAATGTGAGTATGATAGTTGAGTACTAGTTGTAGTATATGCCTATTATATCTTTTTCATGAATTACACGCGAGCGCCCATGTCATTTTAATGACGCTGTGATGTAATATTAGGAAAGTTATTCTAACCACGATTTTGACCTTAATCAATAGCAAATGAATGTTAGAGAAATCTCCCCGTTAGTAGACCCGAATGAATAATCACTAACAATCCGTATGCTGATTTAAGAGAATTCTTCCAAACCTTTGACAACATACCTTTTTCGATATGAATGGGAAACCAGTGTTAAGTCAGACATTTCTCTTAACTCGTTTATGGTTTTTGGTTTTTGACTAATTTGTGTTTCTAGCTATACAAAATCCCATGAACATTTTTTCATTTTAAATCTGTTCACGGTTGCTTTTTTAAATTGCGTCTGGTACAGTTCTCACAGAGGGATTAAACATATTGAAAACGAGCTAACTTCTTCATTCGGCGCTAAAGTGTCAAACCGACGATCTTCTTGTTCGCAAGGCGAGTTGCGAACTATGATCGACTTGATACAATGCATCATTTACATACCAACGCAAATCAACTTGCCTTAAAGATGCATAATGTTTTCACGAGCGCGTACTTCGAAAAGACACGTTTAACATTAAAATTTGCAAACGCTTGCTAGAGGTGAAAATACATACATGTAATGTTGCTGTTTATTGAGAATTAGGTAGATATCCATTGTATGTCAACAGGTTTGTAAAAAATATTAAATATTGGTTTTAAGTTTTGAGCAATGAAATCATCATAATGCAAACTGTGTACAAACAAGCCTTGAACGATTGTAATGAAGGTTATACAAACTGGGTCTCAATTGTCAAACACATGTTGAATAGTTTTGGATTTGGTTATGTATTTGAAAATCAAAACGTTGTACAAGTTAATAGTTTTATAAGCGAATTCAAATGTGGACTTGTTGACAATTTTGAACAAGACTGGTACGGTAAAATGAAAAATAGTACTGTATTAGATATGTATACAGTTTTTAAAAGCTGTTTGAAATATGAAACATATTTAAATTTACTTCCTAGACGTCTGCGATTATTTTGTGTAAGACTAAGAGTTCCTACACATCCTTTGATAATCCAAACTGGCAGATACCGTTAAAATAACATACCACGTAATGAACGTTATCGTTTATGTTGTAATGACTTGGTTTTAGAAGATGAGTACCATCTTATATGTATATGCCTCTGTTAAATTGATTCAAATAAAAACCTTATAAGCCGCATATCTTATGTAAACCCATCTGTATATAAATTCCAGAAGTTATATCATGTAGCTGCATGTGACAAATCATTAATTTATAATGTATGTAAATATATCACAGAAGCTCTTGTTATAAGAAATACGATTCTTAATAATACTGTTCAATACGTTTCATTACCGCTTTGATAGTTGATTTGTATTTGTATTCTTAAATGTCTATATTATGTTATGTAATGTTAATTTGTTATACCTAGTTACGTGACCGAAAAATAATATGTTTACTTAGGTTTGAAGACGATGTACTTGTGTATAAGTCTGAATAAACTTCTGTCTGTCTTTTTAACTTTATACGGATGTTTGCTGTACACAGACATTTGTTTACTGTGTTTACTCATATTAACTTATTATCATATTATTTTGAACAAATTCGATAACACAAAATACATTGGCATATACACTATTGAAGATTTAAACACATCAATATCCAATAAAGAGTTATAATTTTAACGCCACAAGCCGCTTGTTTTCTAACTAAGAAAAAAAATCAAAAGTGCGTTAATCTGCAAAGATTATGAACGGAGCGTTTTTTTTTTAAATATTTCAGACAAACGAGGGGATACTGAACAATTTTCATGCATATGCAAACACGTGCTCTATCAAAATCTTTAAAACCATTGTTTCTGTACAACGTTATGTAACAAAAAACATGATACATTGAGATTACATATATAATTATATTTAACGAAAATATGAATGTTATTATTATTGTATTGCTCTAGCTGTGTTTGTTATAATGTTACATTCACTGTGGTATCGATTTAATTACGTTATATTGGATCTGACGTCATTCGATTAATTTCTTTGAATGACACTTATGCCATCTTGTTACTTTTGGACTGATACGCGCAATCGAGTATATATTTAATAATAAGTGGAGTATAGATACATATAGTTTTTAAATAAGGATTGAGATAAATATAATTGTGTTTGAATCGAAATACTGTTTTTAATATGTGACTTAGTATTTAACAGTGTCTTCACAGAAAAGGTCTTATTTCAAGATTTTGTACGTTATATTACTTCGGAGTAGAATCGAAATATTCGCTGAAAAAGGACCGTGCAATATAGAATATATTGTATGCACAAGCGTCCAATACGTTAGAAAATTCGACGGTCACGTGCTAAACATGACGACATCTGATTGGATACTATAAATACTAAGAAATAACGTATCCGATTCAAACGAATTATTTCCCTGAGCGTATGCGAATTACTACATGTTGCTGGAAAACATTAGCATTATATAGTACTGTGTTTCTGGTACAATAATTAGCTGTTGATCAGTTTCAGCTGATGCCATTATTGTACTATTAATAACATGTGAACATTTATCTGCAGTAAAGCTCAAAGATCCATTAAAACACACATGGAGTTTACTGGAACAACTCTTAAAAGTTATACGATTTAGAAATGAATTTGCAAACGGACGTTATCACAGCATGCATGTTCAATAGTAATTCTTCAAACGTAAATTCTGTAATGTTAAATGCGGAATCCAAAATTAATGTATATACATTTTTTTCCGAAAATAATAATGAGTAAACAACATTTATGAGATATATCATTATAGCGATATTTGTGTGTGCCAGTCTTAGAGGTTCTTTGGCCTTGTTCATGTGAACGTCAGCTGCTTCGTTGATGACAGCATACGCAACAAGATCAGTATCGTTCATTGTTTATTGTTCATTCAATTTGGCATTTCTTTGTAACGTAGTGGTTCATAGGCCTTGTTCGTTCGAACGTTCGCTGTTTCTTGGATGACGACCTTCTTAACAAGATCTGTATCGTAGTAGTTCATTGACATTGCTCGTGCGAACGTAAGCTATTGCGTTGATGAATGCCTACTTAAAAAGATCTTTCTCAGGATAGCGCGCAAAACAATCACATACTTTTTAATTTACTTGTAGACGGAAAAAAGGTTATGTAGAAAATTGCATCGTGTTTCTTTATGCCTGTAACAATGTAAGCCATCAACAATTACTCTAGAAATTGCATTATGTTACCCACTGTTACAGTTTTGGCCAACATTTGTTTTCGAAACCAACTACGCTGTTCTTATTTCACACACGTTCTTGCGTGTTTGTTAAAGCTTTTCATTTCCCAAGACGATATTCATTCTGAATCATTTTTTTCTCACCAATTTCCTCCTAATATTGCATAACTTTTGTAGTTCCTGTGAGAATTTGAGTCTCTTCAGATTGTAACAAACAAAATACACAAACACCACTGGCAAAAATGTGTCGCGTTCTGAGAAAACTGGACAAAATGCATGTGCGTAAATTGTCATCGCAGATTAGCCTGTGCAGTCCGCACAGGCAAATCAGGGACGACAATTTCCGCTTTTATGGAATTTTTCGTTTAAATGATGTCTATTCTTAGCAAAAATCCAGTTTAGGCGGAAAGTGTCGTCCTGGATTAGCCTGTGCGGACTGCACAGGCTAATCTGGGATGACACTTTAAGCACAAGCATTTTGCCCAGTTTTCTCAGATCACGCAACAAATGTCCACCGCTAAGCCTTTCAGATGAGCATATATCTAAATATACATGTAATGAGAATACCATTCATGATATGTTATGATAAAAGCACTCTTAGGCTGATATAATATTGTCCAATATTGTTTGTAATGCTCATCACATGGAGCATACTGTAAACTATGTCTGACATGTGTTAATATCATCAACACATCCATAACATTCTCCAACAGTGAAACAGACATGTTATACATTTATATGTTTTGTATATGAATTATTTATAAACGTATGGGTGTACATGATAATCCCCAAAACAGTTGTTCAGCTAATCACCTAATATGTTAGCTCACATTTAATTACAAATGCTAATTTGTTATAACTGTGAAAACGAATAAAGAACAGTTCTGTTCAATTATATAGATTTTTTGGAAAGTGAACTGCTTTTTTATTGACATCATCATTGTGTCATTATCACTCTTTTTCGCGTATAAGATTCAATACTGACCGTATACTGACCCCGATAATAATATTCTCAGCGTTCTGCGAATAAGAATGATTGATAAACCCTAACTGACACCAACATAATGACAATATGTTCAGCATGCTTTATTAATGCGACAGTTCTATAATTTCCGGTCAAGATTGATTATCAAGGCGCATTTTTCGTATCTGCCACAAATATAAGTTGTGTCGTCGTTTGCTTTTTATGCGTATACCAAATACGCTTGCATACATTTTGGAAAACGTCCTTGGAAGTGATGTCGGAAGTGTTTGGTCATAAAAAGGTTTTGATTGTATTGACACCTAGCAATAAACATGTGCATCCTATTTTAAAGCGAATCTCACTTAAAGGTAAGTTATCTTTTAAAAGACATTCATTTATTCAGTGAAAGGTTTTCAGATTAAGATAAAATTAAAAATGTAATCCTCTCATTATTGATCTTCTATGCCTGCAATTAATGGAACATCTATGAACGCAACTTTGTAAGTACAGTGAAACAATCTCAGAGTGAAAAAAAAAGTCCATAACAGCAAGTCGTGATAAATATATATCTATATTTAAGACTTTTGGCGAAGATTTTATAATTAGTTTTGTAACAATTTTTTCATTATGAAATGAACCAATTCGCCTTCTTTGGTTATTCGAGTCAGAAATGTTGTCCAATTTAAATTTTCATCAAAGATTATTACTTTTGTTATTTGAGACAAATCATCGATCATCGTTTTCATTAAAAAATGTTCCACAATTGGTCATAATACCTTTTTAGACCAATGCTAAATACACATTTAATATCATTTATAATTCAATGTGATTGTTTAATTATATTTTTGTTATTTGCCCAATCCATATGATTAAGGACTAAACAAAATCAACAAGGCTGTACATTGGAACGCAACAAGCCTTGTTTCAGTTCGAATCTTATCTTATACATTCGAGTCGTTGTGTTCATTAAACATCCGTTGTCACACATATCGGAAAGCCGAACTAAATCTGAATTTTGAAATTTCTCGAACAGCATACTACATTCAACACAATATACGATTTAATAATTGATTGAACATAATAACACACACACAAGTACTTTAATACACGTGATGATACGAATGGGTGACACGAGTTTATTGGCTTCGTTGAAAACCAAGATATTACTGGATATCAGTGTTTTATGAAACAACATTATTTATAAATGCTGACAAATGTTGGATTTTATTCGAATGGATTATGCTGCTAGAACCTTCGAATGGAACTTCAAACATTCGGTAGGTGTATCGTGTTATAATTCATTATTTTGTACAAGTATATAAACACATTAACCTTTGGATATTTGTCGACTGATAAGTATTTGTTTAAACTAGAACACAGTTTTTAAATGCGNACTTTTTTATTGACATCATCATGGTGTCATTATCACTATTTTTCGTGTATTAGATTCAATACTGACCGTATACTGACCCCGATAATAATATTGTCAGCGTTCTGCGAATAAGAATGATTGATAAACCCTAACTGACACCAACATAATGACAATATGTTCAGCATGCTGTATTAATGCGACAGTTCTATAATTTCCGGTCAAGATTGATTATTAAGGCGCACTTTTCGTATCTGCCACAAATATAAGTTGTGTCGTTCTTTGCTTTTTATGCGTATACCAAATACGCTTGCATACTTTTTGGAAAACGTCATTGGAAGTGATGTCGGAAGTGTTTGCTCATAAAAAGGTTTTGATAGTATTGACACCTAGCAATACACATGTGCATCTTATTTAAAAGCGAATCTCACTTAAAGGTAAGTTATCTTTTAAAAGACATTCATTTATTCAGTGAAAGGTGTTCAGATTAAGATAAAATTAAAGATTTAATCCTCGCATTATTGATCTTCTATGCCTGCAATTAATGGAACAGCTATGAACGCAACTTTGAAAGTACAGTGAAACAATCTGAGAGTGAAAAAAAAGTCCATAACTGCAAGTCGTGATAAAAATATATCTATATTTAAGACTTTTGGCGAAGTTTTTATAATTAGTTTTGTAACAATTTTTTTCATTATGAAATGAACCAATTCGCCTACTTTGGTTATTCGAGTCAGAAATGTTGTCCAATTTAAATGTTCATCTAAGATTATTCCTTTTTTTATTTGAGACAAATCATCGATCATCGTTTTCATTAAAAAATGTTCCACAATTGGTCATAATACCTTTTTAGACCAATGCTAAATACACATTTAATATCATTTATAATTCAATGTGATTGTTTAATTATATTTTTGTTATTTGCCCAATCCATATGATTAAGGACTAAACAAAATCAACAAGGCTGTACATTGGAACGCAACAAGCCTTGTTTCAGTTCGAATCTTATCTTATACATTCGAGTCGTTGTGTTCATTAAACATCCGTTGTCACACATATCGGAAAGCCGAACTAAATCTGAATTTTGAAATTTCTCGAACAGCATACTACATTCAACACAATATACGATTTAATAATTGATTGAACATAATAACACACACACAAGTACTTTAATACACGTGATGATACGAATGGGTGACACGAGTTTATTGGCTTCGTTGAAAACCAAGATATTACTGGATATCAGTGTTTTATGAAACAACATTATTTATAAATGCTGACAAATGTTGGATTTTATTCGAATGGATTATGCTGCTAGAACCTTCGAATGGAACTTCAAACATTCGGTAGGTGTATCGTGTTATAATTCATTATTTTGTACAAGTATATAAACACATTAACCTTTGGATATTTGTCGACTGATAAGTATTTGTTTAAACTAGAACACAGTTTTTAAATGCGTTAATTATAAGGAAACTCCGAAAAAATCGTATTGCAACATTTGACATCGCTAAATACCGTCTGAATTGTTTTGTCTCATTAATTATTTAGTAGTAACGCTAAGGAAACCAATAATTTCAGGTAAACAAGCAAATTTGTTGAATTGATATCCCCCACCAAATTTTTTTTTTATGGATGGGTGCGAATCGGACGGACGGACGGACTGACGGACGGATTGACGGATGGATGGACGGACTGACTGACGGATAACGCCATTTCTATATCCTTCCGCCTTAAGCGGGGGATAATAAAGTTAGTAATTGCGTTGACATTCAATTTACACTATATGCTTAAATCAAAATAAGGGTAGAACTGTTCTTTAAATTATTCTTAATTATTGACAAATAAAGTGAAACTGCTCAGACAGAAAAGAAATCTTAGTATACTACCCACAATGGATAAAGCATGAATTCCATTATTACTGAAGAGATCGATTGCAAAAAAATTGCGACTCTGCGCATAATAGAATACATATGCACGCAATAAATACAAACACAAAAGTAACAAAACCGAAGTATTCTTCATGCTTGATTATATAACTCAGTTGCTAACCATCCCGCCGTGTTTTTATCAGGCTTATATAACTTGCCTTCACTAGAAGACTAGCGCGAGTTAAAACAATTTTATCTCCTGATAATGTCTCATGAGTTAAATGATTCCTATATATTATGCCCATCAAACAGTCTGTCAACATTTATTAAATTTTGTGATTTTGTTTTTGACGTTTGTCTTTGTTGATGCCAACATGAATGTAGTTGAAACATTAAAACTTATAATGCATTTATCGATGAATTTTGTTCCATTAGAATGCAAATGAAAAATTGAATATAAATTAATTATACTATTTCGTATATATTGTATTGTCGGTTACTGAAATAAATAGATATGAACGAATGTCGACACATATATAATACAATGGATGCCCAGTATCGTTGGTAAAATGCGTGTTATTAAAGTTTTTTTTCGACAATATCACACAATTTTTAAGTTGAACAAATCATACATTGAAATGTTTGCGACAAAGTGGCATCTGTTGAAAATCAAATGAAGAAACGAAAACATCCTGTTTATTTTTCGTAAAATAGGATTTTGCCAGTTCGCTTGAAATTAGGAAAAAGTACATATATATTTTCCCCATGCCAATATGTAAAGTATTAAAGTATAACCCCTATAATTAACCAGTAGGCAGACATATATCGCTCTGCTGCTCGCTTGTTCGTCCAAGTGTTTACAGAAACTCGATTGGATTATGTTACAATGTGCCTTTGCTTACCGCTCCAAATATAAAAACCCAGTCGTTAATAATGTTGAGAGAACAACAAAACAGCCGTTTTGGTAGTCATTTTGTTCGAAATATAGTAAGAACTAGAGCTTTTTCACAGGTATAAAAACAATGCCAATGGCTATGTTCAAGGGTACATATATCACAAACATGTGAATCACTGCGCTTGAAAGTTGTTTCAAGCACATCTGCACTTAATGGCGATAAGTTTATTTTAAATTTTAATTAAAAAAAAAAGAGTTAATAGTCGTCCGCTCAACAACGTTATTACATTTTATGCTGTAAGACGGACAAATATACAAACCAACCATTTAACGGACCGACCGACTGACGTCGTTTCTCCTATATATCTTATGTCAACCTTCGTTGGCAGGGGTATATAAGCAAGAACAGCGATTGATTTTACCTTTGTGAATATAAACGAAATGCTATTGCCGATGACATGTGTAAAGCTGATTATAATAAAGCTGTCACTTTCTCATTGAATTATTGTAGTTGAACAAAAAGCTTCAAAACTACCGAAAACCATGTTTTGATCAAAATAACGAGGCATTCACAAGAAACGTGTTGATATTTACATCGACGTTTATTATGATTACATTCATTTAGGCATTTTATGTTATGTTCTATATATTGAACAATTCATATGTATTAGAACGCCAATGGCAATCTAGAAACCTCGGATTAACCGCATGTGTGACACAATAGCATACAATGTACTTTACAAAAAAATAGATGTTGAATAATTTGGAAACAAATTACCTACCATTGAAATCACTAAATCTGATTTGGTTATTAAAACAATTAAATCAGCCATTGCCTTGATTTATTTCATGTAAATGTTGAATGACACTTGCATACGTATTTTGCACTCGTCGTTAATTTACCATTGCAAATAAAAAAATGTATTGTTGTATTGTCTTTGTCCATTCAAGAAACTCTCCCCTAAAACTGTAAGAACTCTACCAAATTGAAGGCTTAAGAAAAATCTATCATAAGAAATGATACCGTTTCATTTCTCTTTATTTTATTTTTTTTTAAAGATATTATGTTTAAACAAAAATATCATTGTTTTGTGTTGATATGAATTCCTGATTTTCGTAGGAGTATATCTAAACAAAAGTCACATACTGATGTATTATTGTTATTCGATAGAAAAAGTAAGTATGACCACCTGTATACCTATTATACAAACAGTAGAAATAAACGTCGATATAACTACAGGGTTTTTATAACAGTTTTGTTTTTTATCAGAAGTCGCACCTGGGAAATATGGGCAAAGCAAAGAAAGTTGAACTATATTTTGAAAATATTGTGAGTTTAATTATTTTTTTTACAAGTTGCAACACAAAATCTGCAAGATTTATATCGTATCGTCCTCTATTTAATTCCACTGACCTTCTGTCTATAAAAGAACACATATAACGTCTTATTCACAATAAATATTGTAACAAACAACTGATGCGTATCATATAACAACTATAAAATGTTTTCGCGAGCAGTTTCTTTTGTATGACCCCACCCCTATATTTCCTTTAAAATATAATTTTGAAGAAAAACGTTAGATAAATTTAAAAATACAAAAACAACAGTTGGATACTTTATAAGCCTATCTAATTCTTTTCATGAAAAAATGCCAAAATGTCGAGAAAATTTCCGGTTTTTGTTTCATGTTAATAGCCACAATATTCCTGAACCAAAGCTTTTTTTTACCTCAACAAAGCAGGAATCTTTCAATTTTAAACTGCTCGCTAAGCCCTTATTCGTTGCTAAAACTCGCAAGGATAATTTTTTTTCGCAAAACCATTTCGCAAACAAATTAGATTATTTTATACGGTCCATGACACTTATTTTACTGTAAATGCTAAAACTAGATCATATTGTGACAAAAACAAAAACATTACGTTTTTAACGTTTTCATGAAAATGTGTTCCAATTCCACGACATTTTTTATACTAGCATATTCTATTTTTCCCATGCATTTGCGAACTCAGCCATACTTTATAACTTTTAAATTTAAATATCTAAAGAAAATACGTATTTTTATCTCTTAGATTGCATGCGAAATACTCGTTCTTGTCCTCACTTTTACCGTTCGTAAACACGTGTTAGCAGACATGAAAATACCATGATTGAAATAATGTGATATAATGTTCCATCGGAAGCGAAGTCTGTTATTTTCTTGTCAAACGAACAAGAAAGACAAATAACAAATACATTTAACAGAGATTAATCGTTTGATCTCGGAAACGAACTGCATTTATTAATTGTTACGAAGACAAACCATGCATTGCAACTATTTAATGTGGGTGTGTTTATTGTTTTTTCTTTGATCAATTTTTCTGTGCAACGAAAAGTAAAGACAAACATTGATCGCTTTGAAACGCTGATGAGGAATCCAAAATGAGATAAAATAGAGTTGTTTATGTAAGTCACGTAATTTGAGACAAACTCAAATTATTTCGAGTTATTCTTGACAATTTTATTTTCTTTGCAAAAAACAACATTTTGTTAAGTTGTTTCCGTGGCAACTCTCAAAGCAAAATTGCCTAGAACATCTAAACAAATAGAATGCCATCGATGAATCACTAAATTTAGTTTTGTTCATTTAAAAAAATATATTTTTTACATTTAAAGAATTGTGCTTATATAATTTTTAAATCTGACCGAATGATATCAGGATAATAATTATTTGTTTTTGAGACTATCATGCCATTACTTTTCCACAGACATTCCTAATCCAACAATATATATTCTTACCATTATGTCTTAGATCAGCCATCATCCTAAGAAACATCTTAGTCGTGATTAATGCATACCGGGTGCAACATTTTCATTCTTCATTTCTTTATTAAATAAACACGTTTTGATATAGTTTTTTTGTCTTCACTAGGACGTCTGGGAAGCAGTTGTGAGAAGAATACCTATCATGGATTAGAAAGAATGTTCAACATTGATGGATTGGAATAAACATCGCTACAATTGTTTTCTGTTTATTCCTGTAAGAACAGCATGTCAAGGTCTATTTTGTTATAGCGCACAATGCTATTTTACAAAGTGACCGTTAAGTAATTGACAATATAGACCCTATTGGTAGTTCTTTACCAGTGAATATTCAGCTCTCGGGATGTAAACACTACTAAGTGTACACTGTTGGTTGTTGTTTATTTATTTGATTTGAAAAGTGGTTGAATAATTTTTAATTCTATAAACATTGGACGATATGATTTTGGCGTATACAGACCTGTAGATTGGCTTTTTACAACAATTATAACTGCTTCGTCCTGATATTACATGACCATGATCTCCATATTTAACTTTATGGTTATATGTCTCTATAATTGATTTATACCGATACGAGATGTAGTTGATGCTAGTTTCAAATCATCGTTACAAAAAATGTTATAATTACGTTGCTCTGGTTTGCAATAAAACCAATGAGTAGTTTCTTGAAAATTCAATTGAAATATATCTATTCAATACTTTACAATTTCGAGTGTTATGCCATTAAGTTAGTTTAACGATACACGTTAATGTTTTGTTAATAACTCTGATCCAAGTGTGAAATTAGGAGTTTAAACCCCTTATGCTTACTGTTTGTAAATTGGTCCCTTGCAATAATTGAAGGGCCGCATTTTATAAAAAGGTTTCTCTCCTGCTGGTAGATTTTCCATTTTAATTAATTGCTTCCGCTGATTAACGCAGTATCTTTACTTAAAAAAAAAATGCCTCTAAAATAAATAAGGGAACACGTTTTAGCTTATCTTTTTTGTGACAAATTCTCTGTGTTATACAATTTGTATATGATCAACCGTTGTCGAATACTATTAAAATCGTATCTTACGTTATTATACCTTACTTGACTTTCTCATGTAAAATTGCCATATAAATGGACGTGCAAAACATTTATATGTCGCATTGGACACTATATAATGTTTTTTCTCGCGAGGATACAAAAATAAAACAACGAAAACCCAAAATGAGCGATTGGGAAGCTTCAAATGTACCTTACTCCTTAAGAGCCTTAGGCGTCCTAGGATTATTTCATCTATCCTTTGATACAAATAATTGTCAATGAAAAAGCATTTTTAACGACTTTTTCATTCAGAAAATTGTGTTCATTAACGTTTTCATTTCGAGCGAACAGTGCTATTCCGGAACCCGATTCAGTGTTATCAAGAATCCAAATTCATATTACAAAAATGAAACAACATACTTATTGATACGCCGAAAAGTTGGTACATTTCTTGTTATATTGGATCCATCTGAAGCTACAATAGCTACAGTGTATATGGTAAAAATATGTATGCAAGCATTAACAGGGAAAACAAGTGGAACACACGCGGATTGTCGGAACGCACAACTTTTTCATGCGAGCTGTTCAGTCTGTTGTTTTACCAGTCAAACAACCAGAAATACAGATACAAGAAAGAAAGCGAAACAGCCTTTCTAGTGAATTAAAAATCGATCAATCGTTGAATCTCCTGCAACCTGCATTTCGTAATTACTTATAACGAGACATATGTCGTTTCAATGATTTGTTGGGCGACGAGTGTATGATACATTTCTTTCTTTATTGTTCTTAGTAGTGAAAAGTTAAGTATAGGAATGAATAAATTCAATTAAAACACGGTTAAACAATTCAGATTGTGATGAATAAAGGAATATAACGGCTAGCATTTGTAAATGTCACTTGATAAATAATAGTTAATAGTTTTTTATAGATCTGCGGTATACCAGGTCCCTTCCAACAATGGCGGGTTCAATCGGAAAATATTTACTATCCTTCTAGCCTACACTGCTCCACTTCAAATATCATACACATTTAATTCGTGTTTTACCGTCCCGCCACCTGTCTATCCGTACATCATAAAGAAAATAGATCTCAAAATTATAATGTAATAAGTATTCATTACATTGTAGAAATATAGGCTACATTTTTCTCTGCCTTTCATAATAAACTGAAAAATCAGAAGCATCTCAATTTAACATGTGGGACGTAGTATTATACATGCAATTATGATGAACTTATCAACTAATCGTTTAATAAGACTGCGAGTCCCGTAATGATGTTTAATAAACTTTTTCTCAAATAACATATGGATGATTCGAACAATGCCAACCAGAGTGAAGTATCTTATTGCATTGGTATTATATGACAGAACAACGACTTTACGATCGCTATCTTTCTTAATCACAGAACGTTACAGTACATGTATACAAACAGATAAGAAAAACGTAAGACATGATCGTGTTAACAATGGTATACAAGTGGTCATAACGTTGGCATTCTATGATTTACAGCAAGAACGTGCAGCAAATAAGCTGTACTTAAGTTCTTTATGATATACTAATAAATCTCAAGATACAGTTGCCTGAGAGGTTTCTCGTTTGAACTAGAATATATTCCAGTCATATATCACGGACCATCAATACCTCCTCCTGAATGAAAACGTACTGCAGTGAAATTTTGAAATTGATGAAATTCATAAAACATGAAGCCGTCAACATCAGAATCATTTTAGTGGTGCTATGAGATTTATTTAAGAAAAACGTTGTTACACAAAGTAAATAATCGACGTTGGAAAATGTGTGAACTGGTTTATATATTTCTGAATGAAATAAAGCAAAACCTGTGCTCGTGATGTTAACATAACTAAGTGTTGACGTGGATATATCCTTGATAATAACATGGCTCTTGTCAACAAAGAGGTAATGTTCCGTTAACGTTTTATTTATATTAAAATGTACACATTATACTTATATGTTCAATCGAATCAAAATAATTGATGTTTTTAAAAACATTTTATCAATTGGCACCACCTTATTAAGTTATTAAATTACTATCCGATACTTAACAAAAAACGTATTTGTGTCCCTCGTAAATCACTTCCGTATGGTATTTACAATAACATTATTTCGCTGATTACTTTATTTTGCGTGCATTAACAATAGATCTGTTGTTCAAATATGATGTAGCTGTCGAGTTGTCTGAGACAATTATTTGAAGTATTTCAAATTGAATCTTACTATGATTTGGCGATATCGCGCTATATTTAATTCCATTACAAACCTTTCACAAACACATATCACATAGATGCTTGAATATTTTTTAAAGTTCTATATAATTGTGCAGAGGTACGCCCATTCGGAGAATCGAGTGTATATTTCTTGTTCACGTTGGTCCCTATAGTTGTCGGTCTGTCATTATACCAAATCATATAAGGGCAATAAGTAGCAAGCCGTGAAGTGTTAAAAAGGTTATCTTGCCCAAATTTCTACACATTATAATGTGTATGTAAATGATCAACCATTTCATGGCAGTAAGTATGGAGCCCTTATACATATGTTTATGTGTACTGGTATGCTTCATGTGGTCAGTAGTTTGGTCTAGACACTCTGAATATTCAGCCATTTCAATCAGTATGCAAATTTAAAGTTCAAGCTGATATACAGTTAATGAACGCTGATTTCGTTGCAATTGTTGTTCTTAACATTGTGTTTAATGAGTACTCTATATCTGAACGTTCTTAATAACCTTTACGTTATTTTAATAATGTATAGTATTGTGTTACAGTGACTTAGCATATTCATTAGTATTGCGCATATGTGTGGTAAACAGTATTTATGGAAGTCTTGAACCTTCAACAATAATTATTTTCAGACTTTATTTCATGTGTTCTCGCATATAAAAAAAGAACTATCAAGCTTGTTGTCTGTAAACAGATATTCACCGATGTTTTCATTTGACAGGGATTTTAAGTAGACGCTACAAAATTTAATGCACACGTGATTGTTATGTAAACTTGTAATGCACTCAAACATAAATAAATGGTTATTTCAGTGTTACAGCGAACAAAACATTCTTAACTCTGACATTATTTTACAGTAAACTATCTATACACTCAAACATAACTAAATGATTATTGTATTCTTACAGCGAAAAAAACATCATAAACTCTGACATTATTTTACAAATGGGATATTGTAGAGGAGTTATTTCAAAATTGATTATACACGGTTAACGGATATTGAAGAACTGCATCTTGCAAATACAGCACTAGGAATGCATAACTTCATTCGCAGAGTGATCGCCTTAAGTGCGTCCTGTGAAACGATGTTTCCAATACTTTATCCACTCTTAAGAGAAAGAATAACGCTTGTTAAACTCGCGCGAGGATTGTTTAGAATTGGCAAGATCGATATGAATAATTATTTCAATATAATACCAGTTGATAAATCATATAAATCAATGAAAAACATAAACGACCATTGCTTACATATTGTAAAACCGCTGTTGTAATTTCGTGCGAGCACTGTAATTTGCTCGAGGTTTGCCGACTTTGGCGAATAACGCGTATGGCGAATAGTCATCACTCAGTTTTGTATTGTTTCAACAAGAAACCTGAGTTGTATCTTCTTGTTAAGTACAAAACTGTGCCATTTTGTAGCATGCAAAGCTTTCGAGATTCTAATGTCACATAGGAGCGATTCAATTGACAATTTAGTGCTGACCATACAGTTGATTATGGACGTGAGTATGTGTTAATATATTTAATAAATACATTGTTTGAATTATAATTAAACATAAACACACATGTTTTAATGAATCGGTGATATGTTTTAAACATGCGAAGAAGTGCAATGGTATTGCAGTGGTCATGCAAACAGTTGCAATTACACTTTTTTCAGGTCTTGTTATCCGATAGCCGTCTGTCATTTAAAAATTGTACACGGTTTTAAAGAACTTCGAGATAGTTTTAAAACTGTGCTGCGTAGTTTTATAATTGTTTTGAAATGCTCGTTCTTCTGGAGTGATAATGCCGGAAAGCAATTCTGAAATTAAAATTTAAAAATAAAACGACAAAAATGCAAATTAAGGGAATGTCAGATTTTTCATCGCAGTAAATTGATACATTATCAGTTGTGTCGTCATACCATGGCCGGAAATGATTATCTTGGGAAGATTTGATAATTATATGCTGACAATATTGTTTGCCATCGTATACACTGTATCAATGACTAGTTGCAATATAAATTTCCATATATAATTATATATATATACAACGTAAATGCAGCGTACAAACAAGCATGCTTTTCAACTGCAAGTTATAAATATATAACCTAGTACCCATATGTTCCTATAAAAGTACTACCTATCGATAATCTAGGCAGGGTTTTACATGGGCAGAGAATGAAGTCTTGAAAAGGACAGTGTTACTTAGTTTTAACATATTTTATTTCACGAACATGGTATACATTTGCATAGCATATATAGTTACAACTCAGTCACATTGTTTCACAAGATGATCACAGCAAAAGATCAAGATCTTAGAGGGTTTTTCTTAATGTCATGGAGACAGTGTAACTTGCCACACTATATCATATTAAAACTATAGGAACGTCGCAAATTACTGAGTTGTTTTTGATATCCTGTCGGTTTTTATATGGCAGATCAGGTTTTCATACGGTATGCAAACACTTATACGATTTCTTAACGGTTTTACTACTGCATCAAGTACTATCACGAATTTCTATTTTAGAACAAATTGATATACAATCCGACATACTTGCACCTTATTGTCCATCTGTCTCAAAGTTTTTGGCGGATTTACACATACACTTTTTTCCTATGTATATAACACAATACACTGGAGTCATTCTAAATAACGATTATCTTAATAACATTTCTAAGGATGTATTTGTGTAAAATAATTTAAAGCTCTGTGCTGAACACTTGTCTTCAATCGCTCAAATTGCGTGGAATTCCTTTTTTTTGTTGGCATTATAATGTGATGTGTAAAAAAATATGATACATAGATGAGACTGAAACAAACTATGAAATAATTTCGTTAAATAGTTATGTATGTATATGGCTATTTTTCAGAGCTATAGTGAACGATTTACGATTGTTTACACTACCATAATACTTTTAAATATATTATCAAAATATAAATGTTTGGCTAGTTTGTTTGACTAAACGCATGTTTATGCCACTTTAGAAATTGCGGATTTGAATGTATATCTATGATATTTGGTATTACATTACAAACTAATCAAGATCAAGAAGGTTTTAGTCAACGAGTTTTTAGGCTAATTTTGGTCCTTCCTCTGTTTTTTAAAAGTAATAAAATACTGTTATGTGTTTATACACCGACTTTGAAACGCTCCGCTAAGATGAGCCAGACTAAAACTATGGCAGGGTTAGCCTGCAAATGTACAGAGTGACCTCTTTCCTGCAAAATAGTTGAATGGTAAACTTTATAAGTTATGGATTTATTATTTACTTAATTGTTATGTTTACTCTTAAGTACTTATATTCAAGAATCCATTAAATCCATCACAAGGTACGACCTGTATTAAAAGTAATTAAATGCTAAAACAAAGTAATAGAGATATCTACGGAAATTGTTAAACACAAACCGTTTCCTCCAAACATAACCTATTCATGACTAATTGCAGGTGTATAGTGTTATGTGTGAACTAGTAAGTGATAATAATTCAGTCGACTGTGAAAAAGTATAACTTTAGTTATTTTGCTGCTTATTTATCCCCATCGAATTTTTTGGGAGGGGATATAGTAATAGTCTCCGTCCGACTCTGCGTCCGTCTGTGCGTCCGTCTGTGCGTCCGTCTTTCCGTCCGAAACTTTGTGCACAGCATAACTCAAAATCTATTCAATGGATTTAATTTAAACTTGGAATATAAACAGATGGCAACTAGGAAAAGTGCAGTGACCAAGAACCATAACTCTATCTACCTTAGTTTTTTTAAATATCTACCTTTTAAGTCAATTTTTGTCCGGAGCATATCTCTTAATCTACTGAAGGGATTTACTTGAAACTTGAAATTAAACAGATGGCAAGTAGGAGAAGTGCAGTGACTAAGAACCATAACTATATCTACATTAGTGTTTTTAATTATCTCCCTTTATTTTATTTCAAAGTATTTTTTTGTCCGGAGCATAACTCCAAATCTATGCAATGGATTTACTTTAAACTTAGAATATAAACAGATGGCAACTAGGAGAGGGGCAGTGACCAAGTACCATAACTCTGTCTACCTTAATTTCTTAATTATCTCCCTTTATTAAATTTTAAAGTAGATTTTTGTCCGGAGCATAACTATAAATCTACTTTAGGGATTTACTTGAAACGAGAAATATAAACAGATGGCAACTAGGAGAAGTGCAATGAACATAAACCATAACTATTTCGGCAGTAGTTTTTAAATTATCTCCTTTTTAAGTTATATTATATTTTATTTTATAATTTTAAATTATATTTAATTTAATTTCAAAGTCAATATTTTAGCGTTTCAATTTTTAATATCTCCCTTTATCTTATTTTACACTAATATTTTAAATTGAACATTGAAGTATTCACTGTAAAATGAATAGATGAGTTTAAGGAGCAAGAGCACCGCAAAGCGGATGCCAACGCTCGGCTGCGGGTGCAGTTTAAAAAAAAAGAGTGTTTTTGACTTTTGACCTTGAAGAATGACCTTGACCTTTCACCAATCAAAATGTGCAGCTCCATGAGAGACACATGCATACCAATTATCAAGGTGCTATCTTCAATATTTCAAAACTTATTGCTAATGTTTAAGTGTTGGGACGACGCGCACGACGGACGCGGACGGCGGACGCGTGACGACGAGCTGGCTATGACAATACCTCGGGTTTTCTTCGAAAACAGCCGAGCTAAAAATTCAGTGATCAAGAACAGTAACTGTTTATAGTATTCTTTTTTAATTACCTCCATTTCTTTCATTTCCATATATTTATTTCTCTGCAGCATAACTCCAACACTATATAAATAATTGATCCTTGAAATATAAATAAAGATGACACAGGTGCCATGTTTTACAAATATTATTCTACTCTCTAAAACAAATGTTCTCATACTAGCAATTACATTTTGTGGGGATTGGCACTACTGTGACAAGCTCTTGTGTACCGTTTTTATCGTGCGTCAATATGTTCACATTGGTAGCATATGTTCATATGTGTTCATATGTGTTCATATGTGTAAGAAGATGCTGCTGGTTTTGTTGCAATCCCTCGTCTGGTTGAACATTTGGTTGATTCCATTGATCTATGCCAGCGTAACGTTTAATTCCCTCATTTCATTATCGAATAAAGCATCTGCATTTTACGTGATTTTTGGATCAATGAGACCATGTTCTGGCTTTAATAATGAATGAAGAAAAGCTTAAATATGCAAATGTGTTTTGTCATTGAATAAAGCAAAATTAAAGAAATGTTCTAAAAACTAACCAATTTGATACTTAAACGATTAATAACACCTAAGAGTTTGTTGTCAATCTTGTAAAAAGAACACAATGATATTTTTCCCAGCGTTCATCACTAATTTGAGTTGTTATAACACTTTCACCAGCTATTGCTCTGGTAAATATCTGCATAATTGTTTATGCACGTGGCATGCCTTATGTCTTATCTAGAACGTGTGTTTAGGTGTAAGAAAAAAATATGAATGTTCACAAAGAATGCACGCAATAAATTAGAATAATTTAAATGAGAAATAGTGCTGTATGACACAAAACGATTCAACATACACATATTAGAATAAAGCTGGGGTCACCGCCTTGGAACGGTCAATGCTAAGCACTGGGGGTTTAAACCGGTTATAGAGCGCTCAACCTCACACTTGGCCCAGCAATATTCATAATACATACAAGTGTAAAAACAATTTAACCTCAAAGCATTGCAACTCAAATTTAAACAGTAATAAAAGGGACTTAAAAAGCATTCAATTTAATTACTATTTAATTACTCAATGGTAGGAAGAAGACCAGAGCAACAGAGTTACACTTTTTGAGGCACGATGAAATGAAATTACTAATACGCATCAACTACATCTCTTCTTTTTACAAAAAGATTTAAGAATATAGCACCATATAGTTAATATTTCAGATCATCAAAGCAACATTTCAAGGCACAACATACTCTTTAATGTCCATTCGACTTGTTAACCCAAACATTGTTTTTAAATGATTCAGGGTAGTGGTAACTTTATACAATTTACTAATTTAAACCAAAACACATTAAAAACTGACAATACTTGTAATTCTTACTCCAGTCGCCCGATCGTATCGAAAGAATATAAGGTAATAGGGAATATTATTGTTTATTGGTTGTTTATTATCCCTTAGGTAAACATGATAATATCAGTTTAGTCTCTTATAAAAACTTGATCTTTATTTCATAAATTATGCTTATGCAATTCATAATTGTACTACTAATGTGTTAAAGCTATAAATGTATGATACATGGACGCACAGCCTTATTTAACTTTGATATAACCTGCAATGAGATGAGCACAAGTACCTAATGATATACTGATATCATTCGATACTTTTTCTTGTTATCATTCGATACTTTTTCTTGTTATCATTCGATACGTCACCGTGTGAAATTTCTCGTTTGAACTTTTCCAGTCATATATTATGGACCATAAATACATCGCTTCTGAATTATAACTCATTGCAGTGATTCAGTTTTATCACGAATCAAAAAACAAAAATTGACGACTGAATAATTGAATCCATCTGAAGCTAAAACAGCTACATTTTATATAGTAATTACAGTGTTTGAACGACTAAACAGGAATTGACAAGGAAAACATACTTTGATTAACGGACCACAATAATTTGTTATGCGAGTTATTTAGTTTGTTGTTTTACCAATCAAACAACCAAGATAGACAGATACCAGGAAAAAAGCGAAACCGCATTTATGGTCTGGTTAATTAAAAAAGAAGTAATCGTTTCATCTCCTGTTACCCGCATTAAGTAGTAACTTATTACAAAACGCATGTTGTTTTAATGATTTGTTGGATGATTCATTTCTTTCTCGTGTTCTGCGTAGTGAAAAGAAAGGAACACATAAATTCGATTGAAACGCGGTTAAACAATGCATTATGTGAAGAAACTATGAATATAACAGCTAGTCTGTGTATGCTTTACTTTATAGTTGTTAAAAGATCTGTGGGATGCAAGGTCCTTTGCAACAAAATGATGTCAAATGAAAAACTGTTAAAAGGTTGTTCTTAGGAAAGTCTGTTTCTAGTATAAGTCTTTATTATTTTATGTGGTACAATATATTCAACACATGTGCATGTACCAATTTAGTGTTCATGTGTCGTATGAATAGATATCGTTGCGGGAAAATAATCTTGAATTTATTGTGCCACAATACAAATAAAAACGAGCATTTTGTATCTAGTTAAATCTATGTTACCAGACCACATCTAGCGTTGAAAGTTTTGCTATTGCTATAAGGAACATGGATGTCTTATGTGTTAACTTTATTTTACGAAATTTTTTACGAAATGTTCGTTGATTTTGAGTGTTAATGGGGCTTCAACATTGCATGTGTAATTAAACCAATATCACAATATGTTTTCGGTGAAATATGATCTAGCTTTCGCGTTGTTTGAAACAATTATGTAAAGTATTTCCAATTGTGTCTTATGATGATTTGGCAAACTCGCGTTTTATTCAATTCAATTACAACACTTTCACTTACACATATCATATAACATGCTTTAAGAGTTTTTAGAGTTGTACATAATTGTGCAGTTATACTCTGCTTCTAACAATCGAGTGTGTATTGCTTGTTCACATTGGTCCCTATAGTTGTCGGGGTGTCATTATACAAAATGATCTAAGGGCAGTTAGTAACAAGCCTAAGGTTGTTAAAAAGTTTATCTTGCCCAAAGCACTACAAATTAAAATGTGTACGCAAATGATCAACCATTTTAAGGCAGTAAGTATGGAGCCCTTTTGAATAGGTTCATGTTTAGTGGCATTTGGTATGTTCTACATGTGGTCACTAGTTAAGCGTAGATACTCAAAATATTCAACAAAATTCAATCAGTATGCAAATTGAAAAGATAAGCTGGTCAAACTTTAATGAGAACTCATCTTACAATTTTGTATAATGAGTACTCTATATCCGAACGTTCTTAAGACCCTTCACGTTATTTTAGTCATTTATAGTATAATGTTACAGTACCTTATCATATTCATTATTATTGCGTCCGTGTGTCGTTAACACGTATTTATGGACATCTTGAACCTTAAACAGTAATTATTTTCAGATTTATGTCAAACATGTTTTCTCTCATGTTAAAAAAAACAAACTTCAAGTCTGTTAAAAGATATACACAGATTGTTTCAGTAGACAAGGGTTTAAGTAAAGCGGTTACGATACTTAATCTTATGCACACGTAATTCGTATGTAAACTATCAATGCATTAAAACATACATTAACGTTTTTTTTTATTCTAACAGCGAACCAAACTGAAATCTGACATTCTTTAAAAGATTGGATATTGTAGAAGAGTCATTATAAAAATCGAATGCACACGTTTAACGGATATGAAACCTCTCCCTCTTGCCAATGCAGCACTAGGAAGGTATTTATTCGCATGTTAAGTGCAGTAATTGCATCCTCTGAAACGATGTTTCAATACTTTATCCACTCTTTAAGAGTAAGGACCACAATGGAAATATAGGTTAACTCATTTTTGTGTTATCCTTGGTGTTGGTATGTATGTAATGGTATATTAATGTTCATGTATGTGATATTTTTTATATATTGTACATGTTGTAAATGCCCTTGTATGCATTCCTTGCCTAAATAAATCTATCCATCTATCTTGCATACCGCCTATTATACGCGAAGATTGTACAACATTGGCAAGAAAGATATGTAGTATTATTTAAATATGATACCAGTTTTGAAATTAAATACATCAGTGGATTACATAAACGACCATTGCCTACGTATTGTAAAACCGTTGTCCCACGTTCTTTTGTTGAATTATTTATAGAGCCCCGAACCTTTACTGTCCATAATTTATGTTATTTGATGTGGGTCATTTGTTTCTATATTTACCGTTCGTAAACTCTTGTGAGAAGACGTGATAATACCATGATTGACACAATGTGATGCAATGTTCAATTGGGTGCGGAGTCTGTGCTTTTTTTCTTGTCAAACGATCTAGAAAGACAAATAACAAATAAATTAAACGGCGATAAATCGTTTGATCTCTGAGACAAGCTGCATTTCTTAATTGCTTACACAGACAAACACGTTATTACAATCCTTAGATGTGGGTGTGTTTATTGTTTGTTCTGTTTATCTTTTGTTTTGTGCAACGAAAAGTAAAAACAAACATTGATCGCGTTGAAACGCTAAAAATAAATCCAAGATGAGATGAAAGGGAGTTGTTTCTATAAGTCACGTAATTTGAATCAAGTTCAAAGTAATTCGTGACAATTGAATTTTCGTTAAATACAACATTTGGTTAAGATGTTTTTGTGGCAACTCTCAAGAGCAAAATTGCTTAGAACACTCAAACATATAAAATGCCTCTCAATTTAGTGTTAGTTATTTATTAAGTAAAGTTTTATTACATTTAAAAGAGGTGTGCTTACATGATTTCTTAATCGGACCAAATGATTACAAGATTATAAACGTTTATGCTCATTTCCATGTAAGACTATTATCCTTTACGTTTCCATGGACATTCCTAACCTTTTGTCAGCGTAAACATATTAACCTATCTTTATTACGTCAGGCGGATCATCGCCATGATGTATGCATGTATATTCCGTTGCGCTGCTTTGTATGCTTTTGGAATTCAAGCTACAACATGTACTTGTCCTGTGTGTAAACCATGACTATCTCTCAATGTACGTAAAAGATAACCGCCATCATGTGTTCATTTTAAATAAATAAGATATGTGTACATATGAAACAGATGTCACCTCATTCCTCGTTTGTCTCCAAACTTTGCATACGTAGACAAATTCAACGTTGATCTGAAAGTCCAAGGCCCGTAACTTCGTCAAAAATCGTTAGGCAGGAACGAAACTCACTCTTGATTTGCCAGTCATGTGGACAGACTCACATACCAAAAAATCAGGTCAATATCTGCAAGCGTTTAGCAAAAAAGTCCGGAAAACTGTTATTATAGAGAATTTTGTATAGTCCAATGCCCATAAATTCGCAAAAAATCAATGGACCGGAACGAAACTTGAACTTGATCAGTTACTCACGCAGCAAGACTCACATACCAAATATCAGGTTAATATCTCAAAGCGTTATGGAAATGGAATCCCGTACGGACGGACGGACGGACTACGGAATGACGGACGGACAGTCCGACTTCTATATGTCACCCTACCGGCGGCATAAAAATCTTTGATCAGAAGACAAGATTTTGTTTTAAATCTCTTCACGTTTTCTGGTTCAGATTCTATCTAAATGATTGATGAAACAATGATAATACGTTGTGTATTTTATCTACACAACCGGGTATCAAGTACAAGTCATTACTTAAACACGTATATATTTCTAATGTAAGAATTTTTTCGTGATTAATTTGATTTTGATGTTAACATTCTTAGATAAGCCATATATTTGGAGCGTTTAATGCATGTAGGGTGCAATATTTTCACTCTTTATCTTTTAGTTAATGAACACGTTTCGATGTACTTCTTATGTCTTTACAAGGACGTATGAGTTACAGTTGTAGGAAGAAAACCTAGCATGGATTAGAACAACGGTTCAACATTGATGAATGGGAACAAACGTGGCTACACATTTCTTCCTGTTAAGTGCAGTTAGAACAGTATTATAAAGTATATTTTGTTTGCTAATATACCCCGCTGTCTCGTATTATAGAGTCCTGTATCATAGACTATTGTATCATATATCTTGTTAAACATGACATTTGTTTTCATTCCGAAACGTAGTAAATGTATTTAATTGTTAGTTATATAAGTTATTTACATATGAAAACTTGTTACACCCTTTCTATTCCTGCCACCACGTGTAATTTAAAAGTGGAAGTGAAATGTGCGAAGTGTTTCTCAATCAGGATCTGTATAGAGCGCACATAATACAATATCTATTTAAATAATCATGTGGAACTTAGTTTATGATAGGTTGCAATCGAAAACGATAAAGCCCTGAATTAAAAAAATGGCACTATATTTAGAGATGTTTATCGTGCTTACATGTTGATAGTCGATCGTTTTGTTGAATACACGAATACTTTCTAAATAATTATGTGTTCAATTCGAGTTATAACAATTCGTATTAAGTCAGTAGAGTATCATATATTCAGTTAATAATTTGCCAAAGCAACACGTAAGTAACAAGATGTCCAGTCTCAATTACTTGCTATGTATCATTTTGTGGATAATTTTAGATGTCTCCGTATTGCACATTTCATATTTTACCCAATGATTATTTATCGTAATGTATTAGTAGCTGAAAGCACTGCTGTTTATTTAACTTACTCTAATTAAACCGGGTCGTTGATATAATAAATACAGTGTATACGATAATAAAAGTAAAAACTTCATGTGTCAAAACTTTATATGTGCAAGTGCAAAAGAAACAGTTAAGTTTTGGTAAATCAATTCAAAATACACGTTAAAGACACTATTGTTTCACTTGTTTGATACATAGACGTATACATCTTCTGCTAAGATTTATTGACAGAACGTGCAATAAGCTGTAATTAAGTACTTAATGATATCCTGATAAATAGGTCGATACAGTTCCCTGTAATGTGTTTCAGTTGGGCCGTTTTCTAATCGTATTTCATGAACAATACATACCATGCTCCTAAATGAAAATGTTGTGCAGTGGACATGGAACATAATTTGGTTGATTTCATAGCGACTCACTTAAAAAAGCAATATTGAAATAGAAAAAACACTGTTAACATCAGAATCATTTAAGTAGTGCTGAAAATAAACAAAAGTCATTGCTATGCAAATTTAGAAATGAAAGTTTTAACAAACTCTTTTAAGAAGGGAACAATGATATTTTGCGATAAAGACGGCCAATAAATCGACTTCATGGGTGTTTTTTTACCAGTTTATAATTAACTCAATATTCAGCTCTCGGGATGTTAACATTACTAAGTGCTAATTTCTGTATATATTTATTGTATAAAAATAACGGCTATGTTGTAAATTGATTGAATACTGTCCATTCTATAAACAACGAAGGAGATGTTATGTTACATTGTTTCATTTTGGCATATACAAACATGTTATGTTAAATATCTTCACTTTGGCAGATACAAACAATTTATGTACATTAGCTTTTTAAAACCATTATAAAGACTTCTTCCTGATATTGCATGACCATTTGTTTCCAGTTTTACTTCTATGTTGATATATTTCTAAAGCTTTGTGATTACGAGACAAGGTGAAGTTGATATTTTTTTATATTAAGTTTCATTTCATCGGGCTTCATAAAGTTAGCATTTTTAGTATGTTATTTGATGTTGATCATTTGATGCTATCCAAAATACCAGAACCATAACTAAACATCCATTTTCGCCGACTAACAACATTTTCTCTGTCGTAATTATGTTTTAACAGCTATCATGATTATCGCGATCATATTATCGTTCTATTTCCCGAGTATTGTGTGAAGGTCAGATTTGGATTGCAGAAAATTGATACATTATCAGTTTTGTCTACATGACAAGGCCGGAAATGATTATCTTGGGCAGATTTGATAAGTATATGCTGGCAATTTTTGCCATCGTATAAACTGTATCCATGACTAGTTACAATATAAACTTCCACATATATTTGTATATATAACGTAAATGCAGCGTACGAACTACCATGCTTATCAACTGCAAATCAAAAACATATAATCTTGTACCCATATGTTCTCATAAAAGTACTACCTATCGATGATATAGGCAAGGTTTCACATTTGCAGAGTATGAAGTCTTGCAAAGGAAAGTGTGACTTAGTTTAAAAATATACATTTCACGAACAAACATTTGCATAGAATAAACAGTGAGAACTGAGTCACGTTGTTCCAAAAAAGGATAAAACGAAAGATAAATATCTTATAGGGTTCTTCTCCATAACACTGAGACAGTGTTACTCGTCACACTATACCATTTAAAAACTTTACGAAGTTGTTTATGATATCCTGTTGACGTGTATATGACAGATCAGGTTTCCATATGGCATGCAAACACTGATACGATTTCTAAACGGGTTAACTACTGCGTCAAGAACTGCAACGATTTTCTATTTAAGAACAAGTTGATAAACAGTCCCACATGCTTTCACATTATTGTTATGTCTGGTTAAAAGCGTTTGGAGTATATTATATAACACAATGAACTTGAGTCAATCTGAAGTACGGTTGTCTTAAAAATATTGCTAAAGGTGTATAACCGTGTATTAGTGTAAACTTATTTAAAGCTCTGTGCTGAACTGCCATCGCTCAATTTGCATGGGATTACATTTTTGTTTCGATATTATAATGTTAAGTTTTGGCAAATATAATGTGTTGATGAGACTGAAACAAACTATGAAATATATAGGTCGTTTAAGAGTAATGTAATTATATCCACACTGCTCACAACTATAGCCAGTGATATACGAGTATTTACACTGCCATGATAATTACATATTTATTATCGAACTATAAATGCTTTACTATTTTGTTTGACTAAACGCAACTGTACAAAAAAATACGTTTCCTAAAACCTGTCGCATATTTGAATGTATATCTGTGATATTTGGTATGATATCATAAAAGTCTTTTAGGTAGATTTCTGTTGATTTCTGAAATAAAATACTGGTATGTGTCTGTAACTCGACTTTGATACGCTCCGCTTATAAATAAGTTCTAAACCACACATATATTTACTGGGGATCTTATGTCTTTACTTAGACGTAAGGGTAGCAGTAGGGTAAAGAAAACGTATCATGAATTAGAAAGAATGGTCAACATTGACGTACATGTATGGAAATAAATGAGGTTATCAGTTTTCCCCGTTTTTTTCTTGTTATGACAACATTTAATCTATTTCGTCGGCAAATATACTCTTAACTGTCTTGTATTATAGAGTCTTGTGTAATAGAGTCTTGCTAAACCATACATTTGTTTTAAATGATTCATATCAACGGCAAATGTATTCAATTGTTAGTAAAACAAGTAATTTGCATAAAGTTTCTTGTTATACACATTATATTCCTGCCATCATGTCTTATAAAGAAAGTGGAAGTGAAATGTGCGGATGGTATTAACAGCTTTAGAAAACGTGCTGCCATCTCTGTCAGTCTCGATCTTCACACAGCGCACTTCATAAAATCTCAATTTCAATAACTATGTGGAACTAACTCTATGATTCATAACGAGAAGTCCTGAATTATAATCGCATTAAATGGCACTTTATTTAGAAATGTTGATGATGCTATGATTGATAGTTGATGTTATTGTTGATTACACGATAATTACCGTAATAATTATGTATTCAACTAAATGTTTAACAATTCGTATAAGCTCAGTGCAGTAACATGTACTCAGTTTATACTTTGTCAGAACAGTACCAAATTTTGGTAACTCAATTTCAAATACTCTTAACAGACACTATTGTTTCACATGTTTGATAAATATACGTAGCCTTGGTCTGCTTAGATTTACTGACAGATCGTTCAATAAGTCTTAAGTAAGTTCTTAATGATATCCTCATAAATCTACCAATACAGTGCCCTGTGAGGTTTTTCAGTCTAATCGTATATCATGAACCATAAATTCCTTGCTCCTGAATGGCATTTGTTATCAGTGAACATGGACAATTAATATGTTGATTTATAGCGACCTACTTAACAAACCAATCTCGAAGTAGGAAGGAAATTTCAAACATCAGAATCATTTAATCTAATAAGTTTTAAACTGTCAATTTACACACACTAAATATTGAAAGCAATACTTGGAGCTCTCGTCCGTGTACTACGGACTTCATCAGCAGAATGATTTTCTACTGTTGGGAAACGTTAACACCGCTCACCCCGACAATTAGCGGTGTTAACGTTTCCCAACAGTAGAAAATAATTCTGCTAGTGACGTCCGTAGTACACGGACGAAAGCTCCAAGTATGGCTTTCAATATTTAGTGTGTGTAAATTGACAGTTTAAAACTTATTAGATTATCATGGAAACAACACAGTCTAACTTGCATCGAAGAATCATTTAAGTTGCAATGAAAAAAAATCAGAAGTCGTTGTTATGCAAATTGTGTAATAGAAATTGGAAACATTCTTGAAGAAGCGTACAATGTTATTTCCCGAAGGCGACGGCTTAGTAATTGACAATGTCGACCTTATCGGGTTTTCTTAACCAGTCTATTATAAACTCAAGATTTAGCTCTCGGAATGTAAATACTTCTTAAAGCCAATATAACGCTCAAAAACAACGAACATTTCGTAATATATTTCGTAAAAAAAGTAAAGATATAAATAATAAGTGTTCCTTATAGCAATAGCCAAAATGTCAACGCTAGATGTTGTCTGGTAACATAGATTTAACACGATACAAAACGCTCATTTTTATTTTTGTGTGGCACAATAAATTCCATTTTAATTTCCTGCAACGATATATATTCATACCAGGCATGAACACTAAATTGGTACATTAACATGTGTTGAATATATTGTACTACAACAAATTAAAAGAGCATTTTGTATCGTGTTAAATCTATGTTCACAGAATACATCTAACGTTGAAATGTTGGCTATTGCTATAAGGAACAATGTTTATTTATATATTTACTTTATTTTACGAAATAAAATACAAAAATTTCGTTGATTTTGAGCGTTATAGAGGCTTAAAGAAAAAATGATAGATGTTGTTTATAGTATTAAGGACGGGAATGAGTTGTGGTACTCTGTATACAATATTAGTATTCATTTGTAATGTGCTCTACATTATTTTGTTTCTATTAACAATTAATGAGATGCTATTTAAAAAACAAACTTACAGTCGGCATTCACAATCAATCCTGGAAAGTAAGTATTTTACAGTCATTATAACGGTCTCTGTCTATTATTGCATGACACTGATCTTCATATTAAACTTCATGATCTCTTAAGCTTTTTGATCACGTGGTGATAGTTTTTTTTATTTTTATTTCATCGTGCGAAAAAACAAATTAATTGTGTTGCGTTGGATTGCAGTGAACCACTGAAAAGTGAAATGTAAATATAACTACAAACTATATCTTTTAATATTCAATTTCAATTGTAATGCTATGAGGTTAGTTTTAAGATACATGTTCATGTTTTGTGAATGTGCCAAATGTGAAATTCGGATTTAAAACCCCTAATACGTCTTACTGGAGTTTGGTGCCTTGCAATAAATAAAGGTCAACATTCTATATCAAAATTTATGTTATCATGGTATATATTCCATATTAATTCATGCTAACGCTGATTGATGCACTATCTTAACTTTAAAGACAAAAAGGAAGCATGTAGACTTAATAATAATTAAGGAAACACTAAACAAACCATTCACTAGTATAGTTTATCTGTTAAGTGTGCGGCCTACGTGTTACTTTAACAAGTTTTATGTCAAATTTTAGTACACTTTTCTAACACCTACTATGATATTTTGAACTGAGTTTAAATAAATAAATTGTCAATATTGTGTTCAAATGAGTATTGCCCTTTGTGACACATTCCGTGTTTATCTTTTTTTTGCAAATACAACACATGATAGTTGATGACTTATTTAGTAAATACAGTTACGAAAATATCAACTTTACGTATGTTTGTGCTAAACTATTTTACTCGCTTTATATAAGGCCATACCGTGTCATGAATTTATCTGTTATCATTGTTCTGTATATGCAGGACCGTAAACGCCTTTGAAACATCACTGATTTTAAGTCTGTTGGTGAAAGAGTTCTGACAAGGCCAATAACTGTTCGCGAATATTATTGAACTCGTTTCCTATGTTGTTATAAATCCCATGACTTTCCCATGTGACATTTCCATATACATGGCGTGCGATACTTTTATATGTCGCATGGGGCACTATATGTCCATCTGGCGAGTATATAGAGTAAAACAACGGAAAAGGTCAGAAGAACGATTGGAAAGCTTCAAATTTACCTTGCTCTTTGGCACCTTGTGCGTCCGAGGAATATTACGTTTATCTGCTTTTTTACAACAATATTTAGGAAAGAAACATGTTAAACACATTTTTCATTCAGAAAACCATATTCATAACGTCTTCATTCGAACCCAGAAACCCGATTCAGTTTTATCAAGAATCCAAATGCAAAATACAAAGATAAAAACAAAATAATTAATGATAAGCCGCAATTTTAGTAATTTTCTAGTAATATAGCATATATCAAAAGCTTAAATAGCTACGTGTTATATAGCAACTAACGTGCTTGACATACTTAATAGGGAAGTCAAGAGAAACCTAATTTGATAGACGGAACGCAGTACTTGTTAATACACGCTATGCATTCGGCAGTCAAACAACAAAGAAAGACAGAAACCTGACAGAATGCGAAACAGCCTTTCTGGTGAATTACAAAACGATTAATCGTTTGATCTCCTGAAACCTGCATTTCGTATTTTTTTTTTAATAACGACACACACGTCTTTTCAACGAGTTGTTGGGCGACACGTGTATGATACATTTCTTTATCTATTGTTCTGCGAAGTAAAAAGTAAGCAAAACATAGATTCAATTGAAATACGGTTAAACAATTAAGATTGTGATGAATAAAGGACTATAAGGGCTAACAATTGTATGCAATACTTTATAAATAGAACTTTGGGATACAAGGTCCTTTACAACACAATGTATTGAAAAGAAAAATGAATAAAGCTATTGATCGATAAAACAGTAATATAATCAACGAACGAACAAAAGTTGTAAACATTATTCGTAGGAATGTCCGTTTATATTAACAGTCGTTTTGTGATCCGACAACAACTTGTAGGACTAAATATGGTTGTTCGTTTAAATATGGTTTGTACTGTATGTAAAACTATAATTATATAGTAATATATATGTAATACTGTACAGCAGAAGCAAAGATAACAAATAGGTAAATTAGAAAGATAGCCTTTGTTACATTAAATAATCTGGCGACGCCCTTTAATTTAAAATAATTGCGGGTTCTATCGGATTATATCGACTCTTTTTCTAGCCTATATTTCTCCACTCTATTATTTTCGACCTCACAGAGCAGCTATGTAAACTTATAATTATTTGAATGATTACTGACAAAATAACCGTAATTATTTCCGATACTATACACATTTGAAATATGTTTTACCGTCCGACCACCTGTCTTTCCGAACGTCATGAAGAAGAAATAGATATTCAAATTATTAAATTAATGTGTATTCATTATATTTGAGAAATATTTTTTTTCTCTGCCTTTTATAATAATCTGAACAATCACTAGAATCTCAATTTAACATGTGTAACTTATCAACTTATCAATAAATCATTGAATAAGACTGCAAGCAGGTTAGTCCCGTAATGATGTTTTATAAAATCATGTTATCAAATAACATATTGATGATTCGAACAATGCCAACAGTAGTTAAATATCTTATTGCATTGGTCACTATCAAATGACAGAACAAAGAATTTCCGACGTTTTCTTTATAACCACAGAAAGTTACAGTACTTGTATGCACACAGATACGAACAACTTAGGACATGATCATATTTACAAGTAGACACAATCTTGGTATTCTGTGATTTATAGACAGAACATGGAGCTAATAAGACGTATTCAAGTACTTAATGATATACTGATAAATCTCGCGACGCAGTTGCCTGAGAGGTATCTCGTGTTAACTATTCAAACCATATACCATATACCATAAATACCTCTTCATGAATGAAAACGTGAAATGTGAAATAGCTGAAAATCATCGCATTTGATTTTATGGCGACCGATACTCAATACAAGTTCAAATTAAATAAAAATAAAGCCTTCAGCATCAGAATCAGTTTAGTGGTTCTGTGATTTATTAATAAAACACGTAGTAAATAATCGACGTTGAAAATTTTGGCTGTTAAGCTGTTAATAATATTATCTTGTTGTATAGACGGTGTATTCATCAATATGGACCATACGGGATTTTTTAATCATTCCTGAATGAAATAGAACAAAACTTGTGCTCGTGATGTTAACATTACTTAGTGTTGATTTTTATATATTGTTGATGATATCATTGACGGGAATTGTTTGCACATTCGCTCTTGTAAACATAGAGGTAATGTTACGTTTATTTTTTAATACGCCTTTATATTAATATATATAAACGTATACCTGGTAATGTTACCATAGTACAGACAATACATGTTTAGGTCAAAAATGATACAGCTTTCGCGTCAAATATATCAGTAAAAAACAAAGACGATCATTGTTTTCGTATTCTAAAACCTTTGTTGAGTTATACAACAGAGAAAGCGTGTGTACTTTTATTTAATTTTATACACGAAAAGCGCGTATTGCGAATAGTAGTGATTCACTGTGTATTGTCGTTTGAAAAAAAGAGAACACTGAGTTGTATCTTCTTGTTCAGGATAAGATTGTACCATTTGTAGCATGCAAAACTTTCGTTTTTTAAATGTCACATAGGAGCATTTCAATAGACAATGTTTTGCTACAATTGAATATGGAAGTGAGTATTTTTGTATTATTTGATAAACACATTGTTTGAAATATGATAACACATATCAACACAGGTTAAACATGTTAACTCGATTTGCTTAGTTTTAAATACATCCGTGATATTGTTTAAACATACGAAAGAGTTGTTATTAAACTTATTCAGGTCACGGTTTCCGGTAGCCGTTTGTTCTATTACAAACTTATGAGAATTTATCAACGGTTCGTAAGAAGTTCACAATTATTTACTCACTGTTCATGGGCGTTTACGCGTTTGTTTTAACTGCTCGTTCAAATGAAGTGATTAGGCCGGAAAGAATGTTTAAATTACCAAAAAGAATTGAACGACTAAAATCGTTGGCTAATACAATTGTGAAGTTTTTACAGCGTGAAACACCAGGGATGACATCAGTAGATCATTTTTGTTATATATAACTACACTAGGTTCTTCACGTATACCAAATGGCTTTAACAGAGCTCCGAATTTTGTTACTGTCCATTATTTATGCTATTTGATGTGGATCATGTGTCGTCATAAAGTTTTTAATAGCTATCATGATTAGCGCGATCATATGATCGTTCTATTCCCCGAGAATCGTGTCTGCCTTGCAAATTAAGGAAAGGTTATGTTTGCCATTGCAGCCAATTGACTATTATTAGTTTTGTCGTCGTGACATGGCCGGAAATGATTATCTTGGCAGATTTGATAATTCTTTGCTGACACTATGTTTTGGCCATCATATAAACTGTATCCGTGACTAGTTATAATATAAACTTCCACATATATTTGTATGTATACAACGTAAATGCAGTGTACACACTAGCATGCTTCTCAACTGCAAGTCATAAATATATAACCTTCTCATAAAAGTACTACCTATCGATAATTTAGGCAGGTTTTCACATGTGCAGAGTATGAAGTCTTGAAAAGGACAGTGTTACTTAGTTTAAACATATTGTATTTCACAAACACACATGGTATACATTTGCGTAGCATATATAGTTACAACTCAGTCACGTTGTTCCAAAAAAAAGATAAGAACGACGGATCAAGATCTGATAGGTTTCTGCTCCATAACAGGTAGACAGTGTTACTTGTCACACTATATCATATTAAAGCTATAGGAACGTCGCACATTACTTAGTTGTTTATGATATCATGTCGGCATTTATATGACAGATGCGGTTTTTCTGTGATACGATTTATTAACGGGTTAACTACTGCGTCAAGAACTGGAACAATTTTCTATTTTAGAACAAGTTGATATACAATCCCACATACTTGCACCTTATTTGTTGATATCTTGTTCAAATTATGTGCTGAATTAATTTGATAAGTGATACATTTAAGCGATGTTATTATATAATAATTTGACCAATTTGATGTACTGATGAGCTAAATTCAGTGCAATAATACAAACATAATTGTCGAAATATAAATGCTTGACTAGTTTGTTTATATCAAACGCATATTTATTCCACTGTACAAAGTGCGTGTCCTAAAACCTGTTTTAGATTTGAATTTATAGCTATGATATTTGGTATTAAATTACAAACAATCAAGATCAAGACAATGAGTTTAAGTAAACGTATTTTGAAGTTTATTTCATTGTTTTTTTTTCTGTTTCTTAAAAGTAAAGAAATACCGTTATGTGTCTTTAACCCGACTTTAAAAACGCTCGACTAATGAGGAAATATCGTATTTATATATATTTACTTATGGGACATTGTAAGATGGAGCAACACTCCATGTGTTATTTATTGTGAAGGGTATGAGTCAGACTTCATCTATGGTAGGGTAAGCCTGAACATGTGCAGGCGACCTCTTACATGCATAATAGTCGTATTGTGAGCTTTATTAAATATAACTGTACTACTTACTTAATTGTGTTGTTTCCTGTCAAGAACTCATATTCAAGAAACCATTCAGTATGTTTGTTTTTTCACAAGGTATTATTTTTATAAAAAGTAATTTGATGCTAAAACAAAGCAATATAGATATTTATGAGAAGTGTTGAACACAAACTTTGTCCACCAAACATAAATTATTCTTTGATAATTAAACGACATGTGTAAAGTATGTTTGTACAAGTTCTAGTACGTGATAGCAATTCAGTCGAGTTTGAGAAATTATAAATGCGGTCGTTTTTCTGCTTTTTACAGTGTTTATTGTGCACCAATATTGCGAAAACATACTGCTTGTTTTAGTGCACATACTTTTCACAAGTAAGTCTCTTATATGGAATAAAGTATAAATAAAGTGAAATAAATCCATAATTGCATCATCAAATAATTCATCTGTATTCTACGCGATTTCTGGATCGATGAGACATTTATTTGGATGAAAAAATGAATACCAAACCAATAAAATGTTTGTATTTGTTTCGTCCTTGAATCCATCTAAAGTAAAGAAATGTTCTCAAAACAAACTAATTTAGTACTGAAAAAGGTTCAAACATTTAAATATTAGTTGTCGATGTTGTTACAAGTAGACGATGCAATCGTACATATTAATATTCTCCTGCCGCAAATCACTAATCTGAGTTGTTACAACACTTAAGTCAGCCATTGCCTTGGTAATTATCTTCGGTGTTGATAATGCATGTGCCAGGTATAATTTGAACTATTCGTTTCTTTAAGACATAAACGTGTTTTGACGTAAGCCGTATATCTTATCTAAAATGGGTGTGTATGAAAAACTCAAAACTATTTTAAACAAGTGGACGCATAGCCTTATTTTACTTAATATATCAAAACTGGAAATAAGATGTGCTTGCGTACTTAATGATATACTTATAAATCATTCGATACTTGTCCTTGTTATCATTTGCTACTGCTCCATGTGAGTTTTCTCGTTTGAAATATTCAAGTCATTTATTATGTACCATAAAACTTTGCTTCTGAATAAAAACTTATTGGAGTGAAATTGGTAATTGCTGATAATCATAGCGTTTGATTTTATGACGACCTATTTTCCATAGAGGTATAGCTAAAATAGAAATGAAACTGTCAACAACAGAGTAACCTTGTGATGAATTGAATGTCATTGTCATGCGAAGTTATTCATCGTAGTTGAAACATTCGTAAAATTGTAAACAATGTTATTGTTTTATAGGAACGGTTAACTTATCATAGATATTTGCAATAGCGACTCATTGGTATGAAGTAACTAGTTTAGAATGACTTACAAATGCAACTCTCGGAATGGTAACACTACCTAGTGTGATTTTTTTGGATATGGGTTATGATATCATATACTGATATTGTCTGCCGTTTCGCTTACTTGTGCAATAAGGTAATGTTGTTTTCACGTTTGGTTACGAGCATATATCAATATAAACACATTATAAGCATAAACCATTTTATACTCATATCACATTATTATCTTTATAAATTTAATAATTTATACATAGAATACAAGTAAATAAATATATGAAGCGCAATTTCGTACAAGCGTTGGACTATCGGAGCGATTTGAGAGTAACATTGACTTAACACAGGGCTGTTTGGCTTCGCCGAAATTGTTTACATTTTTCATAAACGAATTCATTACGTACTTATAACATAAAGTCATACGTGGAATTCAGCTTAAACCAAGTGATATTGAAATTTTCAGCCTTATTTTCGCTGACGACGTCGCACTTCTGGCCGACACAGTAGTTGGCCTACACAGACAACTGAACCAACTTCACGATTTTTGTTCAGATTTTTATTAAACAGTGAATATCAATAAAACTAACGTTATAGTATTCAAGAACGGCGGACGCCTAGCAACAAATGAGAAATGGTACTTTAACGGTAATTTGTTGCCCGTGGAACAGACATTCTCTTATGTCTCGTTTTCTTCGTCCTTGTCGTTCACGCATATGGCCGAAGCAAAAAGTATTGCAGGAACACGGGCAATAAACAGTATTCTATCATCTATGTTCAATTATGGGCAACTGCCTAATTCAATTTTCTTTAAAATGTTTGACTCAAAAGTTGTGCCAATGTTACTTTACGGGTGTTAATTGTGGGGTTTAAAATCCAGAGATTTTATGGAACAAATTCAACGTTAAGCTTGTAAAAGATATGCATGTTTAAATAAAAAAAACACCAAATTCTTTTACACTTGACGACTGTTATCGTGACCCGTTATTTATTAATGCGCAGATAAGGTGTTTAAACTTCTGGATTTAAATACGAAAAATGCCTGACTCTATATATGTACGAAAAGTTTACGATTATTTTCTTGATACTAAGGTTCATCTAACTGTGAATTGGACATGGAAATTAAACGTTTATTGCATATAAAAATGCGTTTGGATACGTTTGAAACCACGGTCATGGACCACATTTAAGCACTTTCTTAAACGAATTTACGATGCGTCACACAGACCAAATACATCCAATCATGGAGAGAAACCATTAATCATTCACCAAAGCTGATTATGTATTAACATATAAAGTTATCGTACAGCGATGAAAGGTACCTTAAAATTATATGCATACGAAAATACAGGCATTGTTATTCGCAATTTAGATCAGGTTACCATGAACTTGAAATAGAATGGGACCGGTATTCTAATATTGCAAAACATGAAATAATTTGTTAAGTTTGTAATTCAAAACAAGTTGAAACGGAATATCATAATATTCTTATCTGTCCCATGTTTAAGAATTTAAAGCCACGATTTACTTGAGTAAATTTCTTATAAATTCCAATGTAATGAAATTCTATATATTTATGTCAAGTCGAAATGAAACTTATATTAAGGACCTGGCATCGTATATTTACCTTGCATTAGTTAGACGTAAGGAGTTACTTACGATGTAGGGTAGCTACTTATCTTTAACTGCCTTTTTCAATATGTTTAATCTAAACCGATTCATGCTTGATGATGTTATGCGCACAAATGTTTTTGTATATATACAATTATGTTCCAAAATTGGCGTCAGGGGCCGTTGGCCTGTATATCACAATAAACCTTGTTGTTGTTGTTGAAAATATATGTAGCTTTTACGTTTTCTACCGTCAAACAATTTCCACGGACAATTATAGACATCTACATATAGATGAAAAATTATCGGATATAAATATATTTATTTTATACATATTTGTAATAAAAGATAAATTAAAAAGATAAAAATAATCTTATTGTCCATACACGATAAACGTGTGTGGCAATTCGATCAGAACGATATGAACTTACGCTTATGGTGGCAGCGAAATCTGACTGAAATATCTTAATGTTGTCTATATGATATACCACAACTGCGTAAGTACCTGCTACAAAGCGTTTGAGCTGTTAAGCGATTTTAAAGCCATCACCCTAATGAGAAAATACCATGACTTACGCAAACATATTAGATTATAGAATAATAGTGTTTGTTTCTTTTTAATTTTCGTTAGAAACTGTATAGAACATATCATGGTATATAAAATGTAATAGTTTATCTTTTCTGTTTTAGACATAAGTTTTCTTCGTTCAATCACAGTTTTTAAACGCTGATTTTTTTCCAGAATGTCATTGTAACTTTATGTGCTTACTGCCATAGTATATATTGACACATGGCATTACTTTATTGAAATTTGTATGTATTAAAGACGATTTACATAAGTAGGAGTCTTCTGTTTTGTTCAATATATCGTAACAGTAAACAAAATGCTAGTAAAGAAATTATGCATTCAATATATAAAAAAAAAAACTTTTTTTTTTTTTTAGAAAATTAATTAAAACATTTATGATCTAAGATTCAATTTTATTCTGTACTTTCACCAAAATTGGAAAACCCAATTTGTTTTATATTATAATGCCGGTAGCCTCTTCTGTTCATCTTATATTAAGGGTGGGCTTACCGGCCTAATTATTCAACACAGCGGAAAAGGGTAAACAAACTAATATTTATCTTCGATTTGTGGAGTATTCCCAAACCGGAAATCAGTTTATATCCGTATATAATTAGACATGATCTTAAGTTTCAAGCTTCTAGCAGATACTAAACGAACTATACGCTTCTCTTATGTATTGAAGGTGATCGCCGTACAAATTATTTGTCAATATCGATGGTTCTTGTGGTAATTATCATCAGAAATGTCACAAAGTACATACTTTAAAATGCATTCATGCAAACGTTACAGCTATGTTTGTCTGTAAAAATCATAAATCCATATTATGTTAATGTTAAGTAATGCAATACGTAATACAAATGTATTTACATTGTAATCCAAAAGTTAACTTCTAAGATTCTCCTTTAGAACAGGTTAAACCTTTGAAACAGGTAATTGTAATTTATGCTACTTGCACATTGTTCGATTTCTAACTCTATTTGAACGAGTTAAATAATAGTAGCAGAGACGTGATGCAAATTAAGCTCATTAAAAGAACATCAGCATTTCCGCATTTGTTAGCTTATACATACCAACATGTATAAACAGCACATGACCTTCTATGTATCTATATCACATCTGTAACATACATGTTCAAAGCCCAATTAACATAATATAAGAATGCAACCTCCCCAAGAGACTTTCAATACTATTATATAATATTTTTACCGTTGAATTTGCGTACTTAACCATACTTCAAAAAAATGTTTGTTATTGTACTATCTGAATATAATTAGTCTTTTTATCACTATTTATTTATACCATGATTGACAGAATGTGATAATATGTTCCATTGGAAGCGAAGTCAGTTTTTTCTTGTGAAACGAACAAGAAAGACAAATAACGAATAAATTAAACAGCGATTAATCGTTTGATCTCTGAGACAAGCTGCCTTTTTTAATTGCTTACTAAGTCAAACAAAATCATTGCAATCGTTTGATGTGGTTGTGTTTATTGTTTCCTCGTTGATTGTTTTTATGTGCAATGAAAATTTAATACAAACATTGATCGTATTGAAACGCTTATAAATACATAAATAATCCAAAATGAGATGAAAGGGAGTTGTTGCTATTAGTTACGTAATTTGAAACAAGTTTAAATTATATCAAGTATTTCTTGACAATAGCATTTTCGTTAAAAACAACATTTGGTTAAGTTGTTTTCTTTGCAACTCCCAAAAGCAAAATTGCTTCGAACACCCAAACATATAGAATACCATCGATGAACCACTTAATTAAGTTTTGGTCCTTTTTAAATCTATTGTATTACATTTAAAGAGTTGTGCTTACATTAATTCTTAATCTGATCAATTGATTACACGATTAACAACGTTTATGCTCATATCTTTTTTTTAAACTATTAAAAATTCAAAATACAAAAATGAAAACAATGTTTTATTGATAAGCCGCAATGTCTGTTATTTTCTCGTAATATAGCATCTATCACAAGCTAAAATAGCTACATGTTATATAGTAACTAACGTGCTTGACATACTAAATAGGGAAAACAAGAGAAACATACTTTGAGGTTACAATATACTAAATAATCGAGTCATGAAGGGATGTACTCTCTAAAAAAAAACATCATATTTTCCTCGAAGGCATGTTTTACACTTAGGCTGTTGTTCTGGTTTTATCGTCTGGAGATATTGCTAGGGTAAGCATAGGTGTTCACTACTAAATCCCTGAAATAGGATAAAGTTAGAGATTAAAGTAAAAATTGGCACTGAAAAAGGTTACAATCCACTAGAAAACGGCAGAAAAAAAGAAGGTGCAAAAACAGTCGATTTTGATTTGAGTCGAATTCTTTTTTGGTTTGAACATGACATATCTTTTTTATTGCTTAAATCGATTCAGCTAAGAATGCCCGTTAAGAAAAGGTATGGTTATGGGGGTCTCTATGTGCAAAATGTTGTATTTATTTTCGGTCAAAGTTGTCGCTTTTACATTAAAACATATAAGGAAACTATTTAGTATATTTTGACCTTTAAATAGACGGAACGCAATACTTGTTTATACACGCTATGCAGTCGACAGTCAAACAACAAAGAAAGACAGATACCTGAAAGAATGCGAAACAGACTTTCTGGTGAAATAAAAAAACGATTAATCGTTTGATCTCCTGCAACCTGCATTTCTTAATTATTTATAACGACACATATTTTGTTTCAATGATTTGTTGGGCGACTCGTGTATGATAAATTTCTAACTCTATTATTCTGCGTAGTACAAAGTAAGGAAAACATAAATTCGATTGCAATACGGTTAAACAATTTAGATTGCTATGAATAAAGGACTATAAGGGCTAACATTTGTATGCTTTGCTTTATAAATAGAACTTTGGGATACTAGATCCTTTACAACACAATCTATTGAAAAGAAAAATGAATAAAGCTATTGACCGATAAAACAGTAATATAATCAACAAACGAACACAATCTGTAAACATTATTCGTAGGAATGTCCGTTTTTATTAACAGTCGTTTTGTGATCCGACAACAACTTGTAGGACTAAATATGGTTGTTCGTTTAAATATTGTTTATACTGTATATAATACTAAAATAATATAGTTATATATATGTAATACTGTACAGCAGAAGCAAAGATAACCAATAGGTAAATTAGAAAGATAGCCTTTGTTACATTAAATAATCTGACGACGCCCTTTAATTTAAAATAATTGCGGTTCTATCGGATTATATTGACTATATTTCTAGCTTACATTGATCCAATCTATTATTATATTGACTATATTTCTAGCCTACATTGCTCCACTCTAATATTATATTGACTATATTTCTAGCCTACATTGCTCCACTCTAATATTATATTGACTATATTTCTAGCCTGCATTGCTCCACTCTAATATTATATCGACTCTTTTTCTAGCCTGCATTGCTCCACTCTAATACTTTCGACCTCAGAGAGCAGTTGTGTAAACTCATAATAATTAGAAAGATTACTGACAAAATAACCGTAATTATTTAGAATACTATACACATTTGATACATTTGTAACCGTCCGACCACCTGTCTATCCGAACATCATGAAGAAGAAATAGATCTTCAAAGTATAATTTAATGTATATTCATTATATTTTAGAAATATGTGTTTTTTTCTCTGCCTTTTATAATAACCTGAACAATCAGTAGAATTTAAATTTATCATGTGCGACTTATCAACTTATCAATAAATCATTGAATAAAACTGCAAGCAGTTAAGTCCCGTTATGATGTTTCATAAAATCGTGTTATCAAATAACATATTGATGATTCGAACAATGCCAACAGGAGTTAAATATCTTATTGCATTGGTCACTATCAAATGACAGAACAAAGAATTTCCGACGTTTTTTTTATAACCACAGAAAGTTACAGTACGTGTATGCAAACAGATACGGAACACGTAAGACATGATCATATTTACAAGTAGACACAATCTTGGTAAGACATGATCATATTTACAAGTAGACACAATCTTGGTATTCTATGATGTACAGACAGAACCTGGAGCTAATAAGACGTATTCAAGAACTTAATGATATACTGATAAATCTCGCGACGCAGTTGCCTGAGAGGTATCTCGTTTGAAACTATTCCAACCATATATCATGTACCATAAATACCTCCTCATGAATGAAAAAGTATTGCAGTGAAATGTGAAATAGCTGAAATTTATCGCGTTGATTTTATGGCGACCGATACTCAATAGAAGTTCAAAAAAAAACGGAAATGAAGCCTTCAACATCAGAATCATTTCAGTGGTTCTGTGATTTATTAATAAAAAACGTAGCAAGTAATCGACGTTGAAAATTTCGGCTGTTAAGCTGTTAATAATATAATGGTGTTGTATAGACGGTGTATTCATCAATATGGACCATACGGGACTTGTTTTAATCATTCCTGAATAAAATAGAACAAAACTTGTACTCGTGATGTTAAAATTACTCAGTGTGGATTTGTATATGTTGTTGATGATATCATCGACGGTGATTTTGTGCACATTCGCTCTTGTAAACATAGAGGTAATGTTCCGTTTATTTTTTAATACGCCTTTATATTTATATTTATACATGGTTATGTAACCATCGTAAAGACAATAATCGTTTAGGTCAAATATGATATAGCTTCGCGTTGTATGAAACAATTATTTGAAGTATTTCCGATTTGTCTTGATATTATTTGGCGAAATACCACTATATTTTATTAAAAACATTACATAACTTGCACATACACATATCACACAAAATAATGAAATTAGTAGTTTTTGCTTATTTCTTTCTTATTGTTTTCTAAAATCGTACAGTAAAATGTCCTTCGGAGAATCGAGCGTTGATTTCTTGTTCACGTTGGTCCCAATATGTGTCGGTCTTTCATTAAACCAAATCAGGTAAGGGCAGTTCGTAACAAAATTACTTAAAATGTTAAAAAGCTTTCTTGTTTAGATCTATTAGAATTAAAATATGTGTGTAAATGACCATTTTCACCCAGTAATTATGGAGCCCTTTACATTGGTTCATGTTTAGTACAATGTGGTAAGTATTTTAGCGTAAAAAATTAGAATATTCAACCAATTGAAACAGTATGCAAATTGAACGGTCAGGCTTATCAAAAGTTAATAAACACGGATTTTGTCGGACTTTTTGTTCTTACAATTTTGTATAATGAGTTATCTACATATGACTGGCCATGTCCGTTCTCAAGAACCTCTGCGTCATTTCAGTCATTTATATTATTAGGGTACTGTGCTTTAGTGTATTCATAAGTATTTCGTCTATGTGTGGTAAATAAGAATGTAATGAAAGTTGTACCTTTAACAGTAATTATTGAAAGACGTTCTTTAAAACATCTGTTCTCGATAATTATATAAACATGTTATACTTGTCATTCACTGATGTTTTCAGTAAACAAGAGTTTTAAGTAGAGCGGTTACGCTTTTTTAATAATGTTATGCACACGTGATTGGTATTCAAACTATCAATGCACTCAATCATACATAAACGGTAAATTCCATTCTTTCATCGAACCAACCACACTGAGCTCTGATATTATGTTATAGATTGGATATTGTAGAAGAGTCATTATGAAAATCGATTGCACACGGTTAACGGATATTAAACAACTGCGTCTTGCCAATGCAGCATCAGGAAGGTATGGTTTTATTCGCATGATAAGTGCAGTAATTGCAGCCTCTGAAACGATGTTTTAATACGTTATCCAAGAGTAATCATAACGCCTGTTAAACTAAAGCGAGGAATGCATAGCATTAGCAAGAACTATATGCGTTATTATTTCAATAAAACACCAGTGTAGAATTCAAATATATCAGTATATAACAAAAACGACCATTGTCTTCGCATTCTAAAACCTTTGTGCTATGTTCCTTTTGTTGAGTTATACATAAGTCAACGCGTGTATGCTATTATTTAATTTCATACGCGAATAGCGCGTATTGCGAATGTAGTGATTAACTGTTTTTGTCGTTTGAAAAAAAGAAAACACTGAGTTGTAGATTTTTGTTAAATATAAGATTGTACCATTTGTAGCATGCAGAGATTTTGTTTTCCAAATGTCACATATGAGCATTTCAATAGACAATGTATTGCTGACCATACAATTGATTTTGGAAGTGAGTATTTTTTTATTATTTGATAAACACATTGTTCGATATATGATAAAACATATTAACAAGGGTTAAAATTGTAAAATTGATTTGCTTCGTTTTATATACATCCGTGATATTGTTTAAACATGCGAAAAAGAGTTGTTATTAAACTTATTCAGGTAACGGTTTCCGATAGCCGTCTGTTCATTACAATCTTATGAGAATTTGTCAACGGTTCGTAAGAAGTTCGAGATTGTTTAATCACTGTTCGTGGGCTTTTACGCCTTTGTTTTAAATGCTCGTTCAAATGAAGTGATTTCGCCGGAAATCCTTTTTAAATTACCAAAAAGAATTGAACGACTAAAATCGTTGGCTAATACAATTGTGAAGTTTTTACGGCGTGAAACACCAGTGATGACATCAGTAGATCATTTGTGTTACAAATAACTACACTAGGTTCTTTACGTATAGCAAATGGCTTTAACTGAGCTCCGAATCTTGCTACTGCCCATTATATATGCTATTTGATGTGGATTATTTGTTGCTATCACATTTTACAGAACCAAAACTGAAACATCCGTTTTCGCCGACTAACCACGTTTCCTTGTTCGTCCTAAAGTTTTTAATAGCTATCATGATTAGCGCGATCATATGATCTATTCCCCGAGTATTGTGTTTGCCTTGCAAATTAAGTGAAGGTCAGATTTGCCATTGAAGCAAATTGACTATTATTAGTTTTGTCGTCATGACATGGCCGGAAATGATTGTCTTGGCAGATTTGATAATTCAATGCTGACACTATTTTTTGCCATCGTATACACTGTATCCGTGACTAGCTATAATTTTAACTTCCACATATATGTGTATGTTTACAACGTTAATGCAGTGTACAAACTAGCATGCTTCTCAACTGCAAATCATAAATATATAACCTTACACACATGTTCTCAAACAATTACTACCTATCGATAATCTAGACAGGTTTTCACATAGGCAGAGTATGAAGTCTTGAAAAGGACAGTGTTACTTAGTTTAAACATATTTTATTTCACGAACATAGTAAACACTTGCATAGCATATATAGTTACAACTCAGTCACGTTGTTCCAAAAAAGGATGAGAACGAAAGATCAAGATCTTATAGGTTTTTTCTCCATAACATGGAGACAGTGTTACTTGTCACACTATATCATATTAAAACAATAGGAACGTAGCAAATAACTAAGTTGTTTATGATATCCTGTCGGCGTTTATATGACAGGTGAGGTTTTCACGTGGTATGCAAACTCTAATACAATTTCTAAACGGGTTAACTACTGTGTCAAGTACTGTAACGATTTTCTATTTCAGAACAAGTTTATATACAATTCCACATACTTGCACCTTATGTTTATATTACGTTCAAGGTGTTTGGTGGATATACACATATACCATTTGCCTCTCTATATAACACAATAAACTTGAACTTATCCAAATTACGGTTATCTGAAGAACACTTCTAAAGATGTATTAGTGTAAAATAATTTAAAGCTATGTTCTGAATACTTGTCTACCGTCGATATATGAGTATCAATATATTCCATCGATATTATTACGTAATTTTAAGGCAAATACAATGTTTTGTTAAGACTGAAACAAACCTTGAAAATAGATCGTTTAATAGGTTTGTATGTTTATGGACACTAATCAGAGCTAAGGTCAGTGAAATAATAGTGTTTACACTGCCATTATAATTAAAAATGTATCATCGAAATACAAATGCGTGACTTGTTTGTTTAATTCAAACGCATATTTATCCCACTTTACAAATTTTGTGTCCTAAAACATGACAAAAAGGACTAGGTTCAGTTATGTATATATCTGATGTATGGCATTAAATTAAATACTTTTGAAATTAAATCATCTTTTCAAGATCTAGACGACGACCTTACATACTTTTCTTTTAAGCCTGATTTCCGTCCTTCTTTTCTTTCTTTAAGGTAATAACACATTTATATGTGTCTATAACTCGAGTTCAAAACGCTCTTTCTATGAGGTAGTTCAACACAACTTAAATATCGTGTCATTCACATGATTGTGTTTGATCCAAGAATCTAGCTAAGGTAAAGAAATGTTCTCGAAAAACCACTTTGGTACTAAAAAGGTTTTACAGAGTACGTTTAACTGTTAGTGGCTAATCTTGTTACAAGAAGACGATTCAATTGTTCAGACTGATATTTTCCAAGTGCAAATCACCAATCTGAGTTGTTGTTACACTTTAATCAGCCATGTCAATAGTAAATATTTTCGATGTTTTTAACGCATGTGTCCAGCATCATTTGCCCTATTCGTTTTTTAAAGAGATAAACATGCTTTGACGCATGTCTTATATCTTTTCTAGAACGTGTGTTGAGGTGTTCGAAAAACAATCTTAATGTTCACAAAAGCTTAAAAGAAATGGATGAATGTGAATAAGAACTGCAATCATTGTCCAGGTTTGTTCATGTTATGCAACATTTCAAGGTCTACTTAAATATCACAACATACTCTTTAATGTCAGTTAGTCTTGTTAGTAGTGTTAAGCCATATTTTGAAGGATTCAGGAGAGTGGTAAAATTATGCTTTATTTTGCTAGTTATGCTAAACAGTTCCTTATGGTAAGATTAATGGCTATAGGCTATTTATAGAAGAGCAATAGTTACCGTTGATTTTTGTAACTTCTCTTAACATACACGACTTTTTTTAACATTGTAGATCCAAGTAGACGCATAGCCTTATTCCACTTAGATATATCAAAACAGGTAATACGATGTGCTTCATTATGCTTATTTGCTTCATATTTGCTTATTTGTAGTTAGTTTTTTCATTTTAATTAGTAAATTAATTCGATACAAATAGTCTCATATATATTGTGTATATAACTTTATACTTTGTACATAAATTGTAACCTTTTAGTGAGCGAAAAATCTGGGGATTATGTCGTTCATTCAGTACAATAGAGATAAATTACTGCATTGTGCAGGTGTGGATAGAAAATTGATAAAACTGGACAATGAAACTCTGTCACTATTGAAATCATACGGTATTCTGAAATACANCACTCTTGTATGAAAAGGGCGCTGTATAAATCCGGTATAATAATAATAATACTTAATAATATACTGATAAATCTTCCGATACTGCTCCGTGTGAGTGTTCTCGTTTGAAGTGATCAACTCATTTATTATGGACAATAAATACTTCGCTCCCGAGTTAAAACTAACTGAAGTGAAATGGGTTATTTCTGATAATCATAGCGGTTGATTTTATGACGATCTATTTTCCTAAGAAACAAGGTAAACAATATAAATAAAACTGTCAACAACAGAGGACTGTTGTGATGAATTAAATGTCATTGGCATGTAAAGATAACTTTCGAAGATAAAACATTCGTAAAATTGTCAACAATGTTATTGTTTTAGCGGAATAGTTAACTTATAATAGATATTTGCAATATTGACCCAAGTGGTATAAAATAACTAGTTAACAATGACTTAAAAATACAGGTCTCGGAATGTTAACACAAATAAGGGTGATTGTTGGGATGTAGTTTATGATATCATCAACTGATATTGTCTGCTTTTTAGCTTATGTTAAAAAGGTAGTGTTGGTTGTACATTTGGTTACGAGCGCATATCAAAATAAACACATTATACGCATATACGTTTCAAAAGTCATTTTTCCTTGTTATCAACGTAATACAAAAGTTGTTTATATACTTAAAAACTTGGAACTGCACAAAATTCAAACAGCATAATTAATACATAAACAAATAGTATATGAAGCTTTTACGTTTTCGACAGTCAAAAAATTTCTTCAGATCATTATAGACATCTACAAAACATGACAAAACTAACTAATATAGATATATATAATTAACTAATATAAATATATCTGTTTAAGAAATATTTGTTATAAGGAAAAGTAAAACAGAAAATATGAATCTTATTGTCCATAAACGATCAACATGTGTGACACTCCGATAACAACGACATGAACTTACGCTTATAAGATCGTGGAAGCGAAATCTGACTGAAATATTTAAGTGTTGTCTGTATCATATACCACATCTACTGAATTACCTGCTACATAGTGTTTGAACTGTTTTAAAGTCATCAACATAATAACATGACTTACGCAAACATATTAGATTGATTATAGAATTATAGTGTTTGTTCCTCATTTATTTCCATAAGAAACTATATAAAAAATAGCATGGTATATAAAATGTAATAGTTTATTTTTTTCTGTTTTAAGCCTTAGTTTTATTCGTGAAATTACAGTTTTTAAGCGCTGTATTTGTTTCAGAATTTCATTGTAAATTTACGTGTTTACTGTCACATATATGTAAACGTCACATTACTTTATTGACATCTGTATGAATTATAGACGATGTACTTAACTAGGAGTCTTCTGGTTTGTTGTATATATCGTAACAGTTAACACAAGCAAATAAGAAATTATGCATTCAATATTGACACAATCATCTATTTTAGAAAATTAAATTTGTTTTTGTATGGACTAATATTCTATTTTATTTTGGAATGTCACCGAAATTGGAAAACCCAAATTATGCGTTTTGCATTTTATTAAAATGCCGGTAGCCTTCTGTTCATCTCATATTATATTAAGGAAAACAACATGTACTCATCAAAACTTCATCGCTTAACCAAGGGTGGGACTACCGGCCAAACATTTCAAAATGACGGAAAAGGGTAATAACCTTGTATTTTTCCCCGATTGTTGGTGCATCTCCTACCCAGAAATCGGATTATATCCGTATATAATAAGACATAATCTTAAGTATCAAGCTTCTAACAGATCTCAACGAAGTGTGCGCTTTTTTATATGTGGAAGTGGATCGCCGTTAAAAGTATTTTTGAACATCAGTGATTCGAGTGGTAATTTTCATTAGAAATGGCACACAGTACATACTTTAAATGCATACATGCAAACGTTACAGATGTATATATGTAAAAATCATCAATCCATATTTTGTTTATGCTTAGCATTGCAATACTTAATGCAAATGTATATATATTGTAATCCAAAACTTAAATTTAAGATCCTGATTCAGAAAATGTTGAACTATTAAAAAAGGAAAGTGTAATTTATTTAAACGATTTTAATAATAGTAGCTCAGACGTGATTCAAATTAAGCTCAACAAAAGAACATCAACTTTTCCGAATTTGTAAGCTTATACCTTCTAACATGTTACAAGTGAAAAATCCAACAAATCGTAATCTCGCAAAGAACAATTTCACAATTTAACATCAGACAATTTATCATTTGACAATCCTTCAGCTCAATTGTTCTTAATTTCTTAAAGGTTGCGCAGGGCACCAAACTTTACAGTATATTATATTTAATTATATATATTATTCTTTTATACAGTGCACTAAATAAATGAGAATGCAAATCAATAAATATAATACATCATCGTGGTTGACTGGGTACCTGTTTTCGAGTTTTTTCTGGCATATTACCTATCTTTTTAATGGCTAACATTCAGTCATCTTTGACGGCTTCTTAATTTAAGTACAGTAATGAGGGTCCATACGTGCAAAATGTGGAATTTATTTGTGGCTTAAGTTGAGGATATTACATCAAGTTATACATGGATTGGAATAACTATATTGTGTTTTCAAAACGGGCATTGACTGAATTTCATACGCTCAACGAATAAGATTAATATAAAGAAGGAAAACGAATATAAACGAATGGTAACTGCAGATGTGATATTGGTTTGAGAACATTGAAAAAATCAGAAAGCTGTCTTACATCTGTAAGTTTTAAATTGGATTGATTAAATAGCATACTGTTTCAAAATGGCACATAATTATAGTTTTACATATATATTAAAATTAATAGCAATTTATTCTACATGAACAATCATTACAATTGTGACTCATTTGTTTAAAGAATCTATACTTTCCGCGAAAATTCATTTTTATGTATAAACCACTAATGCATTCTTGTTATGTCTTCATGAAGTAATGTTCTTGCACATAATAAAATCTGTTTCAACGAATTATTAAATCAAGTTGCAACATATAAACGTCAATTAAAACTCATACACAATAATTATCTTCAAAGATAAATCAAAACGTTATCACAAACCTCTGTTGTTTTGCAAGTTATCAGTAATAAACAAACTAAAACTGAATTGTGCTCTTATTGTAACATATGATTTTATTGATATCTTCACAGTATCTCTTAGCTTTATTGTGGCTGCATTTTCCTTATATTTTCATATCGTTTGCGTTTTTAATGATTTCAATTTAAATTCTTGTGAAGTCAGTAAGTACAAAACCCTATTCGTAGTCGTATACAATTTCAAAAGCTTATCGTTTTCGTATGAAGATCAACAGAACGTATCTTTGGTAATTATTGTTTCAATGAAACCCTTATACCTTGGGTAATTGTTCGACCAATGTGGTACAATATTGCCATCATCCAACGAACATGCATTGTGATCATAAGTCATATATACAAGAAAAACTGATAAAAATAAACATACAATTATTGATTGATTTACTTTAGATTTAACGTTTTGCACGGATGCCGATATCCGTTCAACATACATGGATTTATGGTCATTAATCTGTACCAATTCGCTGCATTTAATTCCTTTGTACACACATGCAGGTGAGCAAATATATTATAAAAAAAAATAATTGCTTTATCTGATTGTTTTAATTCAAAATTATATTTAAATTGCTGAATTCATATGATTTGTAAGGCGTTAAAGTCAATGAAAAGTATGAAATACAAACATTTTATCATTTAACATGAACCAGTCTTGCTGTTTGAAGGTACATACAGGTGTTTAGGCCAAGCCTTCGACACTTATGTGGACTTCAGCAGGGAGGAGGTGTTTCTTAACCTTATACACATATGCATCTTTTTCAAATGAAGGCTAGACATGCATTTTACTTTTTTTTTAATTTGTCTGGAGATAAATTGTTACATTAAGAATGTATTTTACGTCAGGAAAGTGTCTAATAACTTATCAAAAACAGAAACAATCGGAAAACACACCATTAAATGTGATACTGATTTCTAAACAATCTATGATGAACACTGGGGGTTAAAACCAGGTTTAAGGCTTGCTGAACATCATACGTAACCATGTATACATGTATATTTGTTTTGCATAATTCTTGCTTTATTCCTAATTGATCTTAACACTGTTCACCGTTAAAACATTTAATAAGTGTCTTCTTGGTTTAATGTGGGTTGCAGAAGACTAGGTACTTGTATTAAGTAGATCATTTACTTTGCTTGAAAGTCTTGTATGTTTGTATAAGAGTAATCTTGTTTCACGTGTAAGTTTCCTGCTTACTGACCACTTTTTCTGTTGAAGGCTAAGACATAAATATTGATTTGTTTTGTTATTTTATATACACGTAATCTTTTAATATTATATTATCATTTTTATTCCAATTTTGATTACGTTATATAATAATATTGTTTATTATTTTAAAAAGTAAAACAAATGTATTAAGACACAAACAAATTATATTAATGATTATTTTAATGGTACTACAGTCAGAATGATTTCAAAGAGGGCATTGCCATAATAGAATAATCTTTAAGGTAATGCTTTGGGTCGTATGGTAAATATTCAAGATCTCCCTTCATCTTTAAACAAAACACATCATTGAACATTTGAACTGCTTTTCTTCGTAGGCTTATATTTTTATTATGAAACTTCATTAACGGACATGCCAAACTGCCTGGTTGATCTCTAATTATATCAGAAAGTATGGAGTGAGTTGTTTACCTTAATGTTTTACGGTTGACCAGGTAATAAATCTTTTAAGCCATTGGCCCGAGCGTTATCAGAAGTTTGCTTGAATACTGTTTTAATGCGTGTATGGTTATGCTTTTATTTAGATAGCCGTACGTAAGTCATTGAATCGAGGTATTTCTTATGTTGCCAGAGGAAATAAATGGGAACGTGTTTATTTTCTCGTATTGCGTTGTGGCGGATTGTATTAATTATCGTCGATGTACTTATTCCGTACATTCTAAGGCATAAGGTACACGATGCATCTTGTTTGAAACTCACATAACAATTCAGGACCAATCTGTAAAAAAAACATCTGCGATAAGAGTGTCTCTTAACTTTTCTTAATCCACCAAAATCGCAAAATTATTTAGACCACATATAGAGTGATAGATCGGGTCATACCGCTTGTAACAGTGTAATACAATCGTCTAGTAAATAAAACGATTAACACGAATACAGGCTCTTTAAATAAAGTAATTCTGATGTATTTCACATTGCCTTAAGCAGCATAAAACTGTCTTTTATGCACTATTTGAAAGTCTTTAGAAAAGTTATACGAAAAAAGCACCACTTACCGGTGTGTTTACATCCATTAATTGTGAATCCCACAAAGTCACGTGATCCTGCATACTTACGTACTAAGCGAACTACTCATGGCACTCGACGCTGTCTTGCGTCAAATATAAAGTGCACTATGCAGATGTAAATTAATCACAAAGCTTTGAATGTAAGCATGCATCAAACACCATAAGAAGCTATTGCATAGTAAATTCCACAAGTTGCATCCGGAATCTATAATGATGCTTGGCAACTTTAGAATGTATTGCGTCTGTGAGAAAGTATGCGATTTTGCTTGATCAACATCAGGGTATTGTCTTTTTAAACATCTTATGACCAGTTTAAGTTAGATGTACGACACGATATTCTAGTTTCAAAGATAAACTTTTACGATCATTATGTTCATAAAAAGTGATAGGTACCAAATAAAAATAAAACACTTTATTGTGTTGTTATGCAATACACAGTTGAATTTAAAACAAAGATAATGTGTCATAGCTTTGAGAATGTTTACACATTTTTGAACATTTAATTAAACACCAAATGCGCTCAAGCTCTGCACGCTATCCACGCGAATGATCAGCAAATAATTGTCAGTGTATTACAATAACGCTGAATTTATAATGGAAATTTATATCGAACTTTATTTACATAATAATGGTATTTCCACTGACGAACATTATGAAAAATGAATTATATGAATTATGTTTCTTTTCCATTCCTCTAAACAATGATATAAAGATTAAAGACATCAACGAATGTATTCAGAAATCCGGTTTCCTAGTTTATAATGAAAAAGATCGGACATACTCCTTCACGGAAGAATAATTCATGCGAGACTGTTTGACAAATTGTTCAACGATTTTATGTAAATAGAATTTAGTATCTGACATCGATGTCAACATTTATTGTTTCATAGAGCTCTTGAAACAAGGGGGAAAGCGTAAAGTTAAAGATATTTGTGAATACAATATGATTCTTTTAAATGCTTAAAAGTAATAACTGAGTCATAAAACACTAGCGCACATGCAAACTGATATACGACTGGAATGCATTTACAATTATCAGTTTATATTAAACATTGTGCAATAGCCGACTTCACTATGACACTCCGTTGTTTGTAGGATATTGTAGCAAAGTTATTACAAAATCGATAACCCACACACGGATATTAAACGCATGCCTCCTTCTAAGGCAACACTCGACAGGGCTTCATTAGCAGGACGAGTGCAGTAACTGCATCCGCTGATACAATATTTCTAGTACTTGATAACCGGTAAGAGTGCAACTGTCTTAAAGATGTTATTCTTACTTTGTTTGAACCATCCGAATAGTTTGCGCAGTTTAACAGATAAGCAGGAATGATGTTGATTGTTATTCGGAGGTTATCCGTCCATACTGCCACACCTGATCCGTCATCGCCCGAGGACTTTAATCCGCTGGTCATTACTTGTCAGTTGGGCCATTATGGTCCTTATGGGCGAGGTTAAACATTTCCATTGCATACGTTGCAATTGTGTTTACATGTTCGAGTTTTATTTGAAAGCGACTAAGTGCAACTGTATTTAAGCTGAATATCGGACTTCATTTTTATCTTGTTAATTTACATATTTTATATTGTTCACAAAGCGAATTAGTTCAAATATCTTTCAGCTGATAATCATTATTTATTTTTCCCTTGTAAAATTACAAATTTGTTGTTTTTTTTTTTAATTAAAAACAAAACGACTAAATGTAACTTTATTTCAGCTGATAATGATACTTTGTTTTACTTAAATAGTTTACTATTATAACAAAATCGACCGTTCTGCAGGTGAAAATCAGACTTTCTGTTGTTCTTGCTAAGTTACTTTTTTATTTTTTAAAAAAAGCAACAGCGCAACTGTCATTAAGTTGATAATTAGGCGCTTGGACATACACATCCTGCAGGGCGCAATATCAGGAAGCTGAACGTTCAGATAGGTTAAACAGAGTCTCCAGAGAGAATAATTTAGCATACCTTTACGCTGATATCAGTGTTTAAAAAAGTTGCCTGATAGTTTTATCTGGTCAGAAGGCGTTGAAATCAATCAGTGTGTTGAGGTGCGTCGAGTTTTGCCTTACGTCCATGGTTCAACGGCCACAAAGCATCATGGATACAAAGGAATAAAACAGATAAAACAAGCAAGTCATACGTTTTGCAATGAAAAGCATTGGAACGGTCAGTGCTCCGTAGCTTACATTTGGACATATTTTAGATAAGATGACGTGAAAGGACAACATTCTAAATATTACAATTTATGATTGTAGCTTGAGACACAATTTAGCAAAAATCCGAGTTTCCTAGCTCGTAATCTATTACACAGTACCGTAGTCATTAAAATTATATTAACTCACTCTTAATAGATGCCTCGGCTGCCTGTCAAAATAAGTGTGGATCAGGTTTGCCATCAAAAGAATTATCGGTAATGTCATAGAATGGCCATGTGAATCTTTGGTATGTTTTACAAGTGTTCAATATATTATTGACCATATTTCATTTTCTTGCAGTGTTAAACCATTTTCCAAAAAGGCCAAACACAATATGTCTGTTTACACTAACATATAAAAATATTTTTTAGAGTCATCAGGCCAAAAACAATATTTCTGTTTTAACAAACATCTTAAAAGAAAGAGTTGGTTGGTCGGCCATAGCTCTTTTCGCCAATCTTATTATACTACGCAGAAATTATTTTCCACTATAATAAGGATGTTCTCTGAGAGAAATCTTTCAAACATAAATAACTTGAAACTTAAGCTTACAAGCAGGATAGAAATATTTTTGAAACACATGGTTCTTTATTGACGACAAGGACTCAATAGCCAAACATTGATACTTAAACAAAATATTTATATAACACATCTGTTTATATGTGAAAACTTAAGTTCTGTTAATTTGATAGAATGTGGCAAAAAATGATAGCACACTCAACTGGTTGTATCTTAATTTAGGATAGTCACCAAAAAATAAGTTTGGTCTGATTAGTTAAAACAAACAGCTCCTTTAGGCGTTATTTTCAGTGATATACCAGTAGAAGAAACGGTTCAAGTGTACTTTAACATTGTATCGTCAACTGTAATACAGTATTTATGCTTAACATTATCTTTATGCAACACACGTGTATTTGAACATACAAATGGCATCTCCTCAAGAATCATATGTGAATAAACAGCTCTCTATTAAGTATTGTTTAAAGTATATAGTCAAGAAACCATTTTACTTTTTGTTCCATCGTTCAGCTTAATTTCTGTTCGGATTGTGTGCTTTATCTTTCTTTTAAGTATGTATACATTTTTGGCATGTTCATAAACCTATTACCGAGAGCATTTTGTTTGAACAAGTTTTAACTTCTTAAATAACGTAATAATGACTTATAATGTACTTACAAATAGGATATTGTCGTTTTACGAATAAGCTGGGCTCAATTTGGTACTTGATTTTAACTCTGAAATGTATCTCGTTTTTCAACAAGTCAGCTTACATACCTTTCAAAACTAATTAACATACAATGAACGTCCTTAAACACTTAATATACTGTTCTGTTTAAGATGTATAACATATGTGGTAAATACATGCGCTTGCAGTCGATGGGTTAATGCGCTATAAGCATTATATTAAATGCTAACATAACGTCCGGAAATCAAATTAACAAAATACATAGTTTTAACTGATAAAAGCTGATAGAATGCGTCTAATTTATTTAGAGGTACATTGTATATAACAGCTACGTTCCTGAAAGTACGTTGGAAGCATGTATTAATCATTTATGCCCAGCGTCTAGAAAAAAGGCCTTGACAAACAGCGTAGACCCAGATAAGACGCCGCATGATGCGGCGTCTCATCAGGGTCTGCGCTGTTAACTTAAAGGAATTTCAGTAAGAAATATTCTAAATATAGAAATAATTATACCAGACATCCCTAATTTTGGAAATAAATTGTTCCACTTTAGAAGGCTGGATGAGTCCACTAGGCATAACTGGGTTAATTAAACTAATAGCATGTTTACTTAATTAAAAAAGCATACCGTTTGTCGAGCCCCGAAAAACTGTTAAAGTAACCTAATACGAGATATGAAGCATTACTACTTTTTCAGTTAATTTAAAAAATCTGCATTCCTACTAATCTTTTTAAATATGTTTGTTTTCTTTTTACCTTTGTTTCCAATAGATACTTTCGGGTAGTAATTCATTCAATTTAAAAATCCGTTGTTAAAACAGTTATGTAGTAGAATAAATATTTGTTCAGTCACTATTGATTTTAGTATTATACGATTAAGAAGTTTTAGTATTGGAAAAAAACCAAAGGCCCTTTTACCACAGAAATATACAGAACTTATTGCAAGTATTACAAGTACGATTAAAAGTGTACAACGATAACATAGTACCACACGACAGTAGTATATATTAACTATCAAATCACGCCATGCATAGCTTAACTAATCATTATGAACGTGTTTTGGTATTTATACATATACTTTAAAGTATACACAGTTTGTTTGATTTTAATTTCCTTTAATGTATTTTTCTTTTGTACTTATATTATGGTCTGAAAAATTGCTGTTCAATAAGACAATAATAATGGAAGGAAACATCGAATACTGTGAATGATTTCGTGTTTAAGCTAAAGCAAATATGTTGGCATTTCGTGTTATGTTAAGCCCGCATCCGTAAGAGAATACAAGCATTGTATCACACGAAAGCAGTTCGTCCTATCGTCACGAAACTAGTTCTTCCTGTTCGTAATGTAAAAAAATGTATTTTCCTTTCTCTCAAAGTGACTTTTGCATTGTATTATTTGAAGAACAGCATACGAGTTTTATTGTCGATCTTAAGTGGTATCAATGCGCATTACTTGCGCGGGACAAAGTACTCGTCGCTGTATACACCTTCCACGAGGACTGCGTGTAACTCGGGTGCTAATGCCATAGTGAAAAGACGTTTCCATGGATGAAACGCGCGCTGTAAGCTGATAATGTCAAACTGTTACAATCCAAGGTTGTTTGTCGCACGAGTGTGTAAACACCGTGAAGGCGGGAAAAACTTGATTGAACTGGATTTATTGATGAGCATTTCAAAAGGGAAAATGTTATGCTGGTGAAAAAAAGATACCCACGAACGATGATTTTTTTTTAAATACTTTATTTCTTCTATAATTGAAAAAAAAAAGTTATTATTGCTGATTTGGAAACCCCGTTTTTTGGGATCGGGTCCGTTTGGTTTGGGATCGGATCCGTTTTACAACCTTTTTTTCAATAGCAGGAAAACCCCTTATCATTTTAAGATCTCAATTTGACGGTTTTGGGGTCGAATATTGGTCACATTCCTCTAAAATAGTATACTTTGTGCCCATATTGCAGATAAAAAGCCATCCCACCCACTCCTCTCCGCATATATTTTTTGCTGTTGCAGAATTGTGTTGGTACCTCTGATGAATCATTAGAATATATTGAATGCACATTTTATTAAAATAAAGCAATTTTAAGCTTTCAATGTAAAGTGCATGGTTATAAAAAGTCCAGCAAAATCGCACCACCAGTACTTTCAGTACTTTGATTGTAATTATCATAAAATAATGCTATTGTACATACTCAAATCTGTTTAGACGAATACTTAAATAAAGTTGCTCTTAATGTAATATATGATTTCTTTAATATCTTCACAGTATCTCTTAACTTTATTGTGCCTGAGTTTTCCTTTTATTTTCATATCGTCTGCGTATTTACTGATTTCAATTCAAATCCTTGTGAAGTCAGTACGTACGAAACCATAGTCGTAATTTTTTTTCAAAAGCTTATCGTTTTCATATGAAGATTAACAGAACGTATCTTTGGTATTATTGTTTCGATGAAACCTTTATATATTGGGTCATTGTTCGAACACTGTGGTAGAAAATTGACCATCAACCTGCAAACATGCATTGTGATCATAAGTCATATATACAAGAAAAACTGATAAAACCAACATACAATGATTGATTTACTTTAGATTTAACGTTTTGCAAGGAGTTCGCTCTACCTGTTGAATGCCGATATCCGTTCAACATACATGTATTTGGGATCATTAATCTGTATTAAATCGCTTCATTCAATTCCTTTGTACAAAATGTTTGTAACACATGCAGGTGAGTAAATATATTATCAAATATCACAATTGCAGTATCTGAGTTGTTTAATTCAAAATTATATTAAAGTTGCTGAATTCATATGATTTGTGAGGCGTTAATGTCAATGAAAAGTATTAAATACAAACATGTTATCATTTAACATTAACCAGTCTTGATGTTTTAAGGTACATACAGGTGTTCAGGCCAAACCTTCGATACTTATGTGGACTTCAGCAGGGAGGAGGTGTTTCGTAACCTTATACACATATGAATCTTTTTCAAATGAAAGGTAGACATGCATTTTTTTTTAATTTGTCTCGAGAGAAATTGTTACATTTAGAATGTATTTTACTTCAGGAGAATGTCCAATAACTTATCAAAGAAACAATCGAAAAACAAACTATTAAATGTGATACTGATTTCTAAACAATCTATGATGAACACTGGGGGTTAAAACCAGGTTTAAGGCTTGCTGAACATCATACGTAACCATTTATATATGCAGAACTGTTTTGCTTAATTATTGCTTTATTCCTTATTGATCTTAACACTGTTCACCGTTAAACATTTAAAAAGTTTCTTCTTTTTGGTTTAATGTGGGTTGCAGAAGACTAGGTACTTGTATTTAGTAGATCATTGACTTGGCTTGAAGGTCCTGTTTGTTTGTATATGAGTAACCTTGTTTCATGTGTAAGCTTCATGCTTACTGACCAATTTTTCTTTTAAGGCTAAGACATAAATATTGATTTGTTTTGTAATGTTTTATACACGTAATCTTTTAATATTATATTATCATTCGTTTTGATAACGTTATGTTATAATTATGTTTATTATTTTAAAAAGTAAAACAAATGGATAAATACACAAACAAATTGTGTTTGTGATTATTGTAATGGTATCGTATGACATCCCAAATTTGAAAACCTTAACTGATTTAATAAATTTTATATCCAGATTGCTTAAACAGTGATACAAATTAAAGTACAACAATCATGATTTAATATTTTATGCATTCAGTATCCACTGGAGTGGTATTTTCATTGGAATCAGGTTACCAATCAGAGGCGTCGTTTTAGGGCACTCTCAACAAATATGGCCGCCGTTACATAGACTTTGATCATTTCGTCTATCAACGCATTTTTGTTGATAACACAATCAATTGAATTACAAATGTGTAAATAAAAGGTAAATGTGTAATAAAATAACAAAATTAATTACATAAATCCCTATTTTGAGCAACAAACTTCAACCGGCTGCTTAGAGGCGTCAAAATTGGGCACTCGAGGATACAGTCAGAATGATTTCAAAGAGGGCATTGCCATAATAGAATAATCATCAAGGTAATGATTTGGGTAGTATGGTAAATATTCAAGATCTCCCTTCATCTTTAAACAAAACACATCATTGAACATTTGAACTTCTTTTCTTCGTAAGCGTATATTTTTAATTAAGATACTTCATTAACGGACATGCCAAATTGCCTGGTTGATCTCTAAGTATGTCAGAAAGTATGGAGTTGTTTACCTTAATTTTTTACGGTTGACCAGGTAATACATTTTTAAGCCATTGGTCCGAGCGTTATCAGACGTTTGCTTGAATACTGTTTAAATGCGTGTATGGTTATGGTGTGATTTAGATAGCCATACGTTAGTCTTTGCATCGAGGTATTTCATAGGTTGCCAGAGGAAATAAATGGGACCGTGTTTATTTTCTCGTATTGCGTTGTGGTGGATTGTATTAATTATTGTAGATGTACGTATTCCCTACATTCTAAGGCATAAGGTACACGATGCATCTTGTATGAAACTCACGTAACAATTCAGGACCAATCTATGAAAAAAACATCTGCGATAAAATGTCTCTTAACTATTCTTAATCCACCAAAATCTAAAAATTATTTAGACCAAATGTAGTCATAGATCTGGACGTACCGCATTGATTACAGTGTAATAAAATCGTCTAGTAAATAAAACGATTAACACGAATACAGGCTATTTAAATAAAGTTATTCTGATTATTTCACATTGCCTTAAGCAGCATAAAAACTGTCCTTTATGCACTAGTTGACTGTCTTAAGAAAAGTTATACGCAAAAAGCACCACTTACCGGTGTGTTAACATCCATTAACGTTTAATTGTGAATTCCACAAAGTCACGTGATCCTGCACACTTACGTACTAAGCGCACCACTTATTGCACTTGACGCTGTTTTGCGTCAAATATAAAGTGCAGTATTCAGATGGAAATAAATCACAAAGCTTTTAATGAAAGCATGCATCAAACACCGTAAAAAGCTTGTGCATAGTAAATTCCCCAAGTTTCATCCGGAATCTATAATGATGCTTGGAAACTTAAGAATGTATTGCGTCTGTGAGAATGTATGCAATTTTGCTTGATAAACATCAGGGTCTTGTCTTATTAAAGATCTTAAGACCAGTTTAAGTAAGATGTACGACACATTATTTTAGTTTCAACCATAAACTTTTACGATCATTATGTTCATAAAAAAGTGATAGGTACGAAATAAAAATAAAAACTTTATTGTGTTGTTTTGAAATACACAATTGAATTTTAAACAAAGATAATGGGTCACAGCTTTAAGAGACTTTTTTACACCTTTTCGAACATTTAATTAAAACACCAAATGCGCTCAGGCTTTGCACGCTATCTACGCGAATGACGTTAACATGTACATGTCCGCATAAAATATACGTTTCAATCTCTTTTTGAAGAACAAAACACGAAGTATATTTGCAATTCAATTCTATATGCAAGCTTGTGTTTCCGTCACGTTAACATTAAAATTCGGATTATTGTGGTACCATTAACATAATTAAAACACATTTATGTATTAGCCGTTCATATGCTCGAACTCGATTTAATGTCGTGTACGTTAGCAGGAATCTTAACGTCACTAAAAGACCAGTTTTCAACTCATAAATTGATCAGCAAAGAATTGTCATTGTATTACATAACGCCGAATTTATAATGGACATATCGAAATTTATTTACATTATGGTGTTATTTCCACTGACGAATATTATGAAAAATGAAACGTATGAATAAACTTTCTTTCCCATTCCTCTAAACAATGATATAAAGATTAAAGACATTAACGAATATATTCAAAAACCCGTGTTCCTAGTTAATAAGGAAAAGATCGGACATACTCCTTCACAGAAGAATTATTCATGTGAGAATGTTTGACAAATTGTTAAACGATTTAATGTAAACAGAATCTAGTATCTGACAGTGATGTCAACATTTATTGTTTCATAGAGCTCTTGAAACACGGGGTAAAACGTAAAGTTAAAGATATTTGTGAATATATGATTCTATGAAATGCGTAAAAGTCAGAACTAAGTCATAAAACACTAGCATACATTCAAACTGATAAACGACTGGAATGCATTTACAATTATCAGTTAATATTAAACATTGTGCAATAGCCGACTTCACTATGACATGTGTGGGATATTGTAGCAAAGTTATTACAAAATCGATTAGCCACACACGGATATTAAACGCATGCCTCCTTCTGAGGCAACACTCGACAGGGCTTCATTAGCAGGACGAGTGCAGTAACTGCATCATCTGATACAATATTTCTAGAACTTGAGCACCCGTAAGAGTTCGCACAGCTTGTTTTACACATAAGCAGGAACGATGTTGATTATTTTTTAGAGGTTAAAGTCAAATTATTTATTGGCTGTTTTTAACATTTAATATTTTACTTGCAAAAATTGAATTAATTTGTTTTCATAATATTATTTATTAAAAAGGTGACAAAATGCAACTGTCTTAAAGCTGTTATTCAGACTTTGTTTGAACCATCCGAAGAGTTCTCGCAGTTTGACACATACGCAGGAATGATGTTGATTGTTATTCAGAGGTTAATACACGGCGTATGTGTGACATCCGTCCATACTGGCACACCTTATCAGTCATCGCCCGAGGACTTTAACATGATGGTCATTACTTGCCAGGTGTTCCATTACGGCCCTTATGCGCGAGATTAAACATTTCCATTGCATACGTTGCAATTGTTTTTACATGTTCGAGTTTTATTTGAAAAGCGACTAAGTATAACTCTCTTTAAGCTGAATATCGAACTTCATTTTTATCTTGTTAATTTACCTATTTTATTTTGTTCACAAAGCGAATTAGTTCAAATATCTTTCAGCTGATTATCATTATTTATTTATTTTTCCCTTGTAAAATTACATTTTTTTTAATTAAACACAAAACGACTAAATGCAGCTTTATTTCAGCTGATAATGATACTTTGTTTTACTTAAATAGTTTACTATGATAACAAAATCGACTGTTCTGCAGGTGGAAATCAGACTTTCTGTGTTCTTGCTAAGTTACTTTTTTATTAAAAAAAAATCAACAGCGCAACTGTCATTAAGTTGATAATTAGGCACTTGGACATACACATCCTGCAGGGCGCAATATCAGGAAGCTGAACGTTCAGATATGTTAAAACAGAGTCTCCAGAGAGAATAATTTAGCATACCTTTACGCTAATTTCAGTGTTTAAAAAAGTTGCCTGATAGTTTTATCTGGTCAGAAGGCGTTGAAATCAGTCAGTGTGTTGAGGTACGTCCAGTTTTGCCTTACGTCAATGGTTCAACGGCCACAAAGCATCATTGATACAAAGGGACGAAACAGATAAAAAATGCAAGTCATACGTTTTGCAATGAAAAGCATTGGAACGGTCAGTTCTCCGTAGCTTACATTTGGACATATTTAAGATAAGTTGACGTGAAAGGACAACATTCTAAATATTACAATTTATGATTCTAGCTTAAGACACAATTTAGCTAAAATTCAAGTTTCCTAGCTCGTAAATCTATTACACAGTATCGTAGTCATTAAAATTCTATTAACTCACTCTTCACAGATGCCTCGGCTGCCTGTCACAATATGTGTTGGTCAGGTTTGCCAACAAAAGAAATATCGGTAATGTCATAGAATGGCCATGTGAATCTTTGGTATGTTTTAGAAGTGGTCAAAATATAATTGACCATATTTCATTTTCTTGCAGTGTTAAACCATTTTCCAAAAAGGCCAAACACAATATGTCTGTTTACACTAACATATACAAATATTTTTTAGAGTCATCAGGCCAAAAACAATATGTCTGTTTTAACAAACATCTTAAAAGAAAGAGTTGGTTGGTCGGCCATAGCTCTTTTCGCCAATCTTATTATACATGTACTACGCAGACATTATTTTCCACTATAATAAGGATGTTCTCTGAGAGAAATGTTTCAAACATCAATAACTTGAAACTTAAGCTTACCAGCAGGATAGATTTTTTTTGAAACACATGGTTCTTTATTGACGACAAGGACTCAATAGTCAAACAGTGATACTTAAACAAAATATTTATCTAACACATCTGTTTTTATGTGAAAACTTAAGTTCTGTGAATTTCATAGAATGTGGCAAAAAATGATACAACACTCAACTGGTTGTATCTTAATTAGGATCGTCACCAAAAAATAAATTTGGTCTGATTTGTTTAAACAAACAGCTCCTTTAGGCGTTATTTTCAGTGATATACCAGTAAAAGAAACGGTTCATGTGTACTTTGACTGTCATTGTATCGTCAACTGTAATACAGTATTTATGCTTGACATTATCTTCTTGCAACACACGTGTATTTGAACATACGAATATCATCTCTTCAAGAATCATATGTGAATAAACAGCTCTCTATTAAGTATTGTTTAAAGTATATAGTCAAGAAACCATTTAACTTTTTGTTCCATCGTTCAGCTTAATTTCTGTTCGGATTGTGTGCTATATCTTTCTTTTAAGTATGTATACATTTTTGGCATGTTCATAAACCTATTACCGAGAGCATTTTGTTGGAACAAGTTTTAACTTCTTAAATAACGTAATAATGACTTATAATGTACTTACAAATAGGATATTGTCGTTTTACGAATAAGCTGGGTTCAATTTGGTACTTGAATTTAACTCTGAAATTCATCTCGTTTTTCCAATAGTCAGCTTACATACCTTTCAAAACTAATTAACATACAATGAACGTCCTTAAACACTAAATATACTGTTCTGTTTAAGATGTATAACATATGGGTAAATAAATGCGCTTGCAGTCTTTGGGTTAATGCGCTATAAGCATTATATTAAATGCTAACATAACGTCCGGAAATCGAATTAACAAAATACATAGTTTTAACTGATAAAAGCTGATAGAATGCGTCTAATATACTTAGAGGTATATAACAGCTACGTTCCTTAAAGTACGTTGGAAGCATTTATTAAACTAGTAGCATGTTTACTTAATTTAAAAAAGCAAACCGCTTGTCGAGCCACGAAAAACGTTTAAAGTAACCTAATACGAGAAATAAAGCATTACTACTTCTTCAGTTCATTTAAAAAATTTGCATACCTACTTATTTTTTGAAATATCATTGTTTTTTTTTACATTTGTTTTCAATAGATACTCTCGGGTAGTAATTCAGTTAAAACATTAATGTAGTAGAATAAATATTTTTTTTAGTCACTATTGTTTTTAGTATAATACTATGAAGTAGTTTTAGTATTGGAAAAAAAAAGATCCTTTTACCACAGAAATATACAGTACTTATTGCAAGTATTACAAGTACAATTAAAAGTGTACAACAATAACATAGTACCACACGACAGTAGTATATATAAACTATCAAATCAATCACGCCATGCATAGCTAAAATAAGCATACTTTAAAGTATACACAGTTTGTTTGATTTTAATTTCCTTTAATGTCGTCTTCTTTTGTACTTATATTATGGTCTTATGCTGTTCAATAAGACAATAATAATGGAAGGAAACATCGAATACTGTCAAAGATTTCGTGTTTAAGCCAAAGCAAATATGTTGGCATTTCGTGTTATGTTAAGACCGCATCCGTAAGCGAATACAAGCATTCAATCACACGTAAGCAGTTCGTCCTATCGTCACGGAACTAGTTTTTCCTATTCGTAATGTATTTTTTTTATTTTCCTTACTCTCAAAGTGACTTTTTCATTGTATTATTTGAAGAACAGCATACGAGTTTAATTGTCGATCTTAAGTGGTATCAATGCGCATTACTTGCAATGGTATCAAGGCGCATTACTGGCAGTGGTATCAAGGCGTATTACTATCAGCCGGGGAGAGATATTGGCATGTATGAGCACAGTGGAGAAGCTTCCAGCTTCAACCCATGTATTGTCAATAACAAATTTAGATATCGAAAAACATGCAAGTTTACGTTGTACGGATGAAGTATCACTTCTGTGCTTGAAAGGAGGAAAATGTGTTTGTAAAATGATTTAATACATTAAATGCATTCTTTGTTGTTAATTTAGTTAATATAGATGTATTGCTACTTAAAAATCTACTTTTTAAATAAACGATAACTTTTGAAACACTTATTCGTTCGTGATTCTGTTCGATAACACTCATGTAATCACTCTGGACGGAATATATATGACTTGCAAATTTGTTTTATATAATGGTTGAATGGTATAACAAAACGTCTTAAATAAATAGGGATTAATATGAAGAAAAAAATCTAAATCGAGTGCATATCGCACACCGATTAAAACTTATATCAAATTGAAAATGCTAGAGTGTTGACAGTTGTAATTTATAATGAGTTGTGAACAATTTTATAGATGTTACGGGTTGCTTAGCGGCTTTATTTTAATGTTGAAGTTCAGTGCCACAACAGGCTTTGTAACCAAAACGGTAAGAATATTCATTATGACATATTTATGCATGGCATGTATGTTGTGTTTATTATAAAAACTTTGATGAACAGGAGAAATAGTTTCTGCTTCAATTCTGAATGGTACGGCCGCTAGTGAAATGAACCAGTATATATTTAGTTATTTTAAGCAGGTATNGCATACCTACTTATTTTTTGAAATATCATTGTTTTTTTTACGTTTGTTTTCAATAGATACTCTCGGGTAGTAATTAAGTTAAAACATTAATGTAGTAGAATAACTATTTTTTTTTAGTCACTATTGTTTTTAGTATAATACTATGAAGTAGTTTTAGTATTGGAAAAAAAAGATCCTTTTACCACAGAAATATACAGTACTTATTGCAAGTATTACAAGTACGATTAAAAGTGTACAACAATAACATAGTACCACACGACAGTAGTATATATAAACTATCAAATCAATCACGCCATGCATAGCTAAAATAAGCATACTTTTAAGTATACACAGTTTGTTTGATTTTAATTTCCTTTAATGTCGTCTTCTTTTGTACTTATATTGGTCTGAAAAATTGCATGTTTTATGCTGTTCAATAAGACAATAATAATGGAAGGAAACATCGAATACTGTGAAAGATTTCGTGTTTAAGCCAAAGCAAATATGTTGGCATTTCGTGTTATGTTAAGACCGCATCCATAAGCGAATACAAGCATTCTATCACACGTAAGCAGTTCGTCCTATCGTCACGAAACTAGTTCTTCCTATTCGTAATGTAAAAAAATGTATTTTCCTTTCTCTCAAAGTGACTTTTTCATTGTATTATTTGAAGAACAGCATACGAGTTTTATTGTCGATCTTAAGTGGTATCAATGCGCATTACTTGCAATGGTATCAAGGCGCATTACTGGCAGTGGTATCAAGGCGTATTACTATCAGCCGGGGAGAGATATTGGCATGTATGAGCACAGTGGAGAAGCTTCCAGCTTCAACCCATGTATTGTCAATAACAAATTTAGATATCGAAAAACATGCAAGTTTACGTTGTACGGATGAAGTATCACTTCTGTGCTTGAAAGGAGGAAAATGTGTTTGTAAAATGATTTAATACATTAAATGCATTCTTTGTTGTTAATTTAGTTAATATAGATGTATTGCTACTTAAAAATCTACTTTTTAAATAAACGATAACTTTTGAAACACTTATTCGTTCGTGATTCTGTTCGATAACACTCATGTAATCACTCTGGACGGAATATATATGACTTGCAAATTTGTTTTATATAATGGTTGAATGGTATAACAAAACGTCTTAAATAAATAGGGATTAATATGAAGAAAAAAATCTAAATCGAGTGCATATCGCACACCGATTAAAACTTATATCAAATTGAAAATGCTAGAGTGTTGACAGTTGTAATTTATAATGAGTTGTGAACAATTTTATAGATGTTACGGGTTGCTTAGCGGCTTTATTTTAATGTTGAAGTTCAGTGCCACAACAGGCTTTGTAACCAAAACGGTAAGAATATTCATTATGACATATTTATGCATGGCATGTATGTTGTGTTTATTATAAAAACTTTGATGAACAGGAGAAATAGTTTCTGCTTCAATTCTGAATGGTACGGCCGCTAGTGAAATGAACCAGTATATATTTAGTTATTTTAAGCAGGTATCCGTTAATAGATAAAATAAACAAAATTGTTAACTATACCTGTTGTTAGATTAATTAAAAGTCTTTATAATATCCACATTGACGATTCATTTAAATGTCCGTCAGAGATTCACAACGGTGTTTATTGATATACTAACAACGAGTATTAAGTTCCTTTGTGAAATGAGAAAAATCGTAATTCAAAAAGTAACACATTATAAACATAATCCAAGAAATATAACTTAATAAGTATCTTAAAATGTTATGAAATATACACTGTAAATATGTCAATGGAGAATATATCTCTTAAACATGTACTATATGTAGGTTAATGGACAGTCATGAAACTGCTAACTTTCTATTGAACGTTCTAGAGGCTCCTGATAAAAATCTATTTATGTGAAGATATATACTTCACTTATTGTTAATTGCATATTTAAATATACAGTGTATATCAAATATCAAAATGGAATGTACATTTACAATAAACGTATACTATTTTAGTAAATGGTTAAATATTAAACATATTTCAGAGTCTGGTGTATCACTAAAGTTGCATTTACCTTTACTTTATAACATTTCGGCATTTGGTTAAGATGTTTGTACAAATGTATCATGTCTAGTGGTATTAATAGGCAGATTGAAATATGGTCGAGGAGACCAATATGCCCACATGATAAGGCTGGACTGAAAACTAGAAAACTGGTTACCAAAGCAATACATAATCTTCTCTATCAAAACGTATGTACGTTTTTACTGAAAAACAGACTAAAACCACACACTGCGTTTGGGTTCAAAACAAATCTCTAATATGTTTTACATGTTTATATAATTGAAAACAAATTTATACAAAAAAAAAATCTACAAACATATGGCATGTTTATACAAGCGTAATGTTCCTTTCTTTATACAAACACATAAAACGGGTCAAACTTTCTAGCAGTAATCAATTCAGACGTGATATCTGATGTGACATATGATGGTTTGTTAATACTTCTTGGCCAATGAACACATTTTGAGGTTCATATTATCGGTTAAACCCCAAAATTCTTTGCATTCACCGCTCCCAGGTGGCGATAACTCATGTATTATTCAGGTTAGTGTGTGATAATTTGTTGATTTTGAGTTGAGTCCAATGCATGTTATGTTGTATCAAACTGTTTCGCACTTAGTCGCTTGACATAAAGTATCAAGAGTAACTATAAGATTTTTCCGCTGCTATTTCAGTGTAATATTTTTCATTTTGTATATAGATGATGAAGATCAAAATGTTTAACACTTTATCAAATCAGCAACGTAGGTGAAATAAATTGTTAATATTCATTATTTAACAGGAACATATGCACAAGACTATTGACTATGCAGCAAAGTTGAGTTTAATCTGTACCCATAGGATAAGAAGCATACCTGGTCTCACAACTATTACAGCAGCTGTCAACCTGTCTTTTAAACATTAATGTGTGTTTGTTAATTAGAAGTAGCCATTAACCAGTTTAAACACCGACTGAGTTGCATTGGATGTACCAAGGCGGTAACGTCAGCTATAATTATATAATGTTTATGGTGTTTTGTTTGCTTGTTCAATGTTCGATTTTTTACTTATTTTTTGGTTTACAACATTATGTTCGCGTTCATAACAAATTTACGCCTTCAATTAGCCTCGATAAGGGTGACACATGTATTTAGCCTTCCTCTCTCTGCGTCATTAACTATAAAGAATTGTTATGCGACTCAATTTGATATCACGTCCCACACATTTAAATGTTTTAGGCTTATTTATGCATACGGTATACATATATAGGTATCCGCTTTCTATACTAACGTGATTTTTACACTACATGGTTTACTATAAACGCTTAAACAAATAATTTAAATTGTGTTTAATTGTTTAAGCTCACCTGATCACAACGTGTTTATGGTCAGATTTATGATAGCATTTTGTCCGTCGATCGTAATGCGTTGTGCGGCAAATACTTTGTTAATCCTCTAGAGCCAACATGCATTGTCCGATATTCATGACAGTACGAAAATGTGTCCTTATAACATTATTTCACGATTTACCTTAGATGTAATACAGCTTGATTACGACAACTTTGCTACATATTTTGATGAGCAACGCAGGGAGTAGTTTTCACTTCTGTGACAAACTCTAGTATAATACAGATCATAGATCGTTCCGGACAGGCAATACTGTTTTACACCCAATACTTTTTTCACCCCAGATATGCAATAATCCGTAAAAGAACATAGTCTGCATGTTTGTTAAAATTGTGCTTGTTTTTTCAAGAATGTGGTGTCATATAAATTATTATGCAAACAAAATATTTTATTTTCCACTGAGAACTACATCGATTAACATATGAATGGTAACATAGTTATTTACTTGTCAAATATATAAAGTGAAATACGTGTGAGGTTCGGCTAGCTCTCAAGCCGTTTTAAACCACTAATAATCTACAATGATCTTTCTAATGCGACGATCTCAGTTTTAATTTTTTTATGTTTATACTTTGTGTTTTATGATAAAAGTAAAAATAAGAACGATATGTATCTCCCGATAAAGTGTTTGAAGTTTAAATGTTTGTAATATCAATAAGATGATCACAGTAAGGTTGCAGTAATACAACAGTGGGGTTTGCTTAGATGTTAACGCTCTTGCTCTACAGTAGAATTTAAGTGCAGAATTAGTGTTACACTATTTCGAGGTTACAATTATGTTACACTTCTGTAATATTTATTTATATGAATCATACCAAAAAACATTATCACGAGATAAAATCTCAATTCAGCCACACGCGCGCGCTTATTTTATTTGAGGCGAATACAAACAGCAATTGCAGTTAAATGAAAAACAGATATACTTTAAACTATGAAAATGCGTATTCGATACTATATAAATATGTCATGAATCACTCAAATGTCTGTGTTGATATTCAAAAACTGAATTGGCTTGATACACAAATAATTATCTTATCTATTTGAAAAGTAAAATGCATGTTAGGTGTTAAACATATTCTACATACGAATATAACGTTATAGAAAGCCATGTATAACGATGTAAACCCAAGATAAGTGCCGCTGACGCAAGCTTTAATCAGTTTTATGTTAAGTCCTTTGTTCTGTATTGTGTCGTGAATTGCACCGGCAATTGGTCGATTGCCTGAACTTAATACTGGCGGATGGTAATTGAAAAAATCCATTCAGACTGTTTCGCGAGTTGCAGTGTAGTTCTCAATGCGGAAGGGCATACATTTCCATGAGGTAAAACGGGTACAATGAGGAAAAACTGGTGCACTTGAGTAAAGAAATTACCCGACTAGACGTCATGAGGTTTATTCGAACGACTTGGTAATAACAGCCCACTTCTTTATCGCCCAATTTAATTGCACTACCAATTTGTTTCAAGCAGTTTATGTTGAATGTTGCAATTTGGAAACCACTTGAGCCTAAGACATGTAAAATGGTATAGAGTGTAATATATCTTTTGGTTAAAAACACATAATCTTAAGATTAAGCAGCGACAATTTAGTACGTTTATATGCGCTTTTTAATGGTGTCAGTCTATTCAAATCGGAACAACAAATTACTCGGTAAAGCGTCAACTTTACATTTGTGGTTAATACTTTTACTCAAATCTGAAGGCAGTTTCGTGTTCGTCTTATTTAAATTTAATTAAATGTCTGAAGACTATCATTGACAGTGTAGCGCATCGGACTAATTGTGGAAAAAAAGAGTTTACTTCAAAGGAATTATTTGTTTAGTTATGCTTCCATTTTTATATGTGATACTCTATTCCAACAAATGATGAAGAAAATGCATCGAAATGTGACACAGAATCCAATGTTCACAAAATAATGTTTTCAAGACAAGCCCAAACAACGATCGACACGGTTCGGATTTTAATAATATATTACCTCAGGACATTTCTCTGAACTATTTTTGTCATGCAGCAAGCCATTTCTGACAGACAAGATTTTCAAAGTTGTATATTTAACCATTAAAGAAAAACTTACCCTGCCTTGGAGACCACTTCCCTGATCTAACCAAAACTAAAGAGGTTTTAAGAAGATTTTTTTTTTCGGAGTTCCCAATATAGTCATGTAATACGGGAGATATTCTTAAGGGATAGAGAATATTTTCAAACTTCAAACAATTCAAAAAACGAAAGACTAAATGTTTTCTCAACCTGTGTGTTGATTAGGCGAACTTGTGTTCACATGCTGCAGTAAAAAACAACACACACAGTGTCTTGAGGACGCCTTAACCTAGAATCATAAATAAGTATTCTGGGAAGTCTTGTGCAAAGTTGTGGTTAGAAATAACCTGACTTGTTTACAAACATATCTTATTTGGAATGAGCCCTTGTTGATGTTGTTTGTGTTGTTGTGTATTAGGTTTAGATAGGTAATGCCGTTATGGAAATTTATTGACGAACGGGATAGTTTTCTCTCACAGAAGAAATAATTACCATATACTATTTTCTACAAATTCAGAAAACACAACTATGAATGATATACTACAATGATAACAAAACATCGCCGTTTCATTTGTTCCCATGTTTTGTCCTCTAAATCATTCTGCAGATTGATTACACCATTTATATTCCTCATGTTGCCCAGCAATATTCATGATACATATAAGTGTTAATAAAATTTAACCCCGTCGATTGCAACTCAAATTAAACAGTAATAAAAGGGAATTAAAACGCATTCAATTAAATTACTATTTAATTACTCAATGGTAGGAACGAGACCAGAGCAACATAGTTACAACTTTTTGAGGCACGATGAAATGAAATTACTAACACGCATCAACTACATCCCTTCTTTTTACAAGAAGATTTAAGAATATAGCATCATATAGTTTATATTTCAGATCATCATCGCGCACTAACAGGAAGAAGCAGCAACATTGGGTGTAAAAGATCCAAATTACCTACTTGATTGTTTATGTGACAATAATATACTAAAATGCAAATGGAAATGATTGTTATACCTAAAAAGAATAACCGTATAGACTGAGGCGATAATATATCAAATTCAAAATAAACAAAACGAAGCTTAAAAATAAATCGATCAAGAAACAACCATCAGAGAAAAAAATATTAATAAAAGTTGAACGATATAAACTCGAGTACATGTACCTATCATGTACCTTAAACTGTGTCAGTTGTTCGGAGCGATGACGTATTTAGGAGCGATGACACGATGACGTCACCAGTAACACTATTAAGCATTATTAAAGCGGCTGTACTGAATAATCGAATTAGCAACGAACTTAAATATTATTTAAGCGGCAGTACTGTATAATTGAATTACCAATAAAACCAGCTATGCTTATCGAACATTGTAGAAGCAAACATATTCAATTGTCATTACATTAATTATTCCACATTTTAAAAGCACTGTTTCTACATTTTCGATATTTCCAAGAAAAAACGATTACCTCCCGAAACCATAACCCTAACGTCCTGACGTGAACTTATCTTCACATATCTACGAGAGTGTTAGTGCATAAGAATCAATGCCTTGACGCTTTTGGTCTATTCTAAATCGACGAACGCTTAATGTCACAGAACAAAACAAACGGAAATGTATTTCCGACCTCCTTGACAAACACGCATTCAAATGCAACGAATTTCTGTGAAGTAATTGTTTGAGAAATGTACACTGTTTTCATGTTGTGTGCACAGAATAATGGAGATGTTTCAATTCGTTTGTAATTATGTTAAAGTATTTTCGACTGGAAAACGACATGCATGTTGAGTGTTATCAAATTAACATTTTGATGATTGTTTGATATTCGTTATTCTGACTTTTGTTCCTAAGTTCTTATATTTGTACTTAGAAATGTTATTTTCTTTTTCATATTGCATAAATATAGCATTTTCCGGTATAAATATATCAGAAAAGTTTCTTGTTAAACAACAACAGCTATAAAAGAGTAAAAAAGCGTGTTCAAAAAGTCAATGTTACAGCCAAACACTCGTTTAAGTACGTTAATTGACACGTTTTTTTTTGTGTGAAAATTAGAATCAAACTCATTACTTCTACACACACTATTGTTTACACTGACACTTCTTGTGATGTTTGTCGTCTTCGAGACAGCGATATTGGTTTATCTCTTAACGGACAACGTATTAATAAATAAAAACACCTTTAACGGGGCGAACAATCTTGCAGTAATCAGTTCAGACGTGCTGTTTGGTTTGAAATATGATGGTTTGTAAATACCTCTGGGCCATTTAACACATGTGAGGTTCATATTATCGGTTAAACCCCACAATTCTTTGCATTCAGCGCTCCCAGGGGGCGATGACCCCGGTATTATTCATTTTAGTGTATGATTGTTTGTTGTTTTTGAGTTGAGTCCAAAACATTGTATGTTGTATCAAACTGTTTGGCACTAAGTCACTTGGCATACATAAAGGGACTCGCATTATTATTAGTTTTCTCCCTTGCTCTTGAAGCTTAATTTAGTTTCACTTTGTGTTTAGATGATTAACTTTAAAATGGGCAGCATTTTATGAAAGCAGCATTGTAGGTGCAAAAGTAAATATTCGATATGTAACATAAACATATGCATAAGATTAATGCAAATGTATTGAAGGTGAGAGAGAAAGTTTTGTACCCAAAGGACAAGTCACGTACTTGGTCGCACGTCAAATGTTAATTTTATGTGTGATGAATTTGTGGTAAACCACATTTTTTTCGCGTTAAATAAAATGTGACGTCTTCAATTATTATACGCCTCTTTTACTAAACCCACGCATGAACGTCCAATAGGGTATACTGGATTTACCATGCACGTCTCTCACCTTTCTGTAGACAAAACATAGCCCGATCAAGAACTCAAAATCATTTCTACATTAAATATTCAAACACGATTCCTTATGCTGTCATTTGATGGTATGTCACCATTTACCATAGATTAAATATAACCTGATTATTACAACGTGCTACATATGTTTATGTGCAGCGTCAGGGAGGATTTGTAACTACTGTAAAACAAACTCTAGTTTAGTACAATATGTGCCATAGATTGTGCTAGACCAGTAATATGTTTTCGCACCCAATACTTGTCTTACCCCGAGATATTAATTAATATGTAGACTAAGTGTGGTGTACCATGGCTGGCTAGGTCTAATCTCTTAAAATGTTTAACCCTATTGGTGTATAGTAGAATATAAATGCAGTATTAGTGTGAAGCTTTTTCGAAGTAATATTCATAATTTACTTCTGTAAATATATAGGAATCAGGCAACTAAAAAAAAAATACCACGAGAGAAAAGTTTAACTCATCCATGCGCGACTTTTATTTGAGGTAAATATAAAATCATCAATTTGCAGTAGATTTATTGAAATGCAGATTCAAATGTATACGCAAGAATATGAAAAAAATGCGTGCGCAATAATATATACATATTTCCACAATCATTACAATGGAACTGTGGACATTTTAAAACTGGAATGGTTTGATGCACAAAAAGTGGTCTGGACTATTGAAAAGTAAAATGCATTTAAATTGTGACACAAACGGAAGAATATAACATTGTAGAAAACAATGTGGACCGATGTAAATCCAACATAAGTGCCGCAGACTCTAGCGTTAATCAGTTTTATGTTTAGTGCTTTGTTTTGTGTTGTGTCCTCTATAGCACCGGCAATATGTCGACGGTCTGAAATTAATGACTGGCGGTTGTGAACACTATAATTTTCAGTGAACAAGTTTTAGAGTGTCAGTGTATTTCTTTATTCGGAAGGACATACATATCTCTGAGGTAAAACTGGTGCAATCATGTTACACTCGTGCACTTCAGTAAAGAAATGCTAATCAAATTGCTCTACTAGGCGTCATGAGCATGATTATACATAGCACTAGGCGTGTATCGCTACCATGGGGTTTATTCGAACGACTTGGTAATTGAAAATGGTAGATACAATAACATTGCGAGAAAAAACAGGAAATGCAAACTGTATAGCAGTAATTTGGTTGAATCGGAATTCTTATGTATATGTACGCGTTATCGTTATTTAAGAATTAAGTTTAAAGTTAACAAATCGTTTTATACTGTCAACAAGTTCCCATCTATGATGTCCATTACTTATACAAGACAATTGAGAAATATTTCTATATTTATTTACAATTCTTTGATAAAAAGAAATGAATATATTGCTAGTTAGCTACTTTGATGCTTCTTGATAACACTAACGATGTAAACCAAGTTATTTAGTTATCAGTTATCTATGTATTAATAAAATTATCTATTTCCGTGATATGGTTTTTGTTTAGTATTTCATTTGTGTTATCTGCTTTGTTTATATGCTAAGTATGTGGCCAAATGCATGTATTTTCTGATTCTGCCAATAAACTGAAAGTGAAACACATCAGCCCACTCCTTAAGCCCCGAATTCAATTGCAATACCAATTTTGTTTCATACACTTTAGTCTAGGACACGTAAAATGTTGTCTACATTGTATATAGTTTAATCTATCTTTTAATTAAAAACACATATCATAAGATTAAGAAGTTACATTAAGGTATGTTCATGCGCTTGTTAATGGTATCAGTCAAGTAAAAAAGGCAGCTTCGTTTTCGTCTTCGTTAAATTCATTTCCATTTTTTTCATACAATGTTCACAAAATATTTGTTTAAAGACAAACAAAAACAAAACGGTGGGCACGATACGGATTTTAATAATATATTACCCCAGGACATTTCTGTGAAATATGTTTGTCATGCATTAACAAATTGCTGACTGGCAAGGTTTTCAAAGTTTTATATTTAACCATACAAGAACAATTATCTGCCCGGGGCCATGCCTGTGATCTAACCAAAACTATTTGAAAGTTTTAATAAGATTGTTTGCCGAAGTTCTCAATATTGTAATGTAATAATTAAACCGATTCTCTGCAGCCATGTTCTTAAGGGATATAACATAGTTTCTCTCTTAAAGCCATTCAAAAAACGGAATAAACGAATGATGCTCAGCCTTCATTTTGATTAGGCGAACGTTTGACTCACAGGTTGTTGACAAGCTCCAGCAAAAAAACAACATACAATACCTTGAGAAAGCTCTAACCTAGAATGATATAAATAAGTATGCTGGTAAGTCTTGTGGCTAGAAAACGAGCCTTACTTGTTTACAAACATATATTGTTTGGAATTACCCCTAGTTTATGTTGTTGGTGTTGTTGTGCAATGTGTTACGTAAGGTAATGCCGTTATGGAAATTTATGGATGAACGGGCTAAGTGTTAACTAATAAAAGGAATAATTACCATATACTTAATACTACATTACTATTTTCTACAAATTAAAAAAAAAATATATAAATGATACATTACAATGATAACCAAACATCGTCGTTTTATCTTTGCAAACTTTTTCTCTTGTTTGGCATTGTCAACAAACCATTGATAGAAAGGTTCCCTTGTTGATGTTGTTGGTGTTGTTGTACAACATGTTAAGTGAGGTAATGCCTTTAATATACATTTATGAACGAACGGAATAGGTGTTACCTAATAGTAGGGATAATGTCCACAAACTTCGAACTATTTTCTACAAATTCAGCAAAACAACTATAAATGATACACTACTACGATAACAAAACATCGCCGTTTTAGCTTTGCACATTTTTTCTCTACATTATGCTGCTGAGTGATTGCACCATTTATATTCCTCATGTTGCGCAGAAACCACTCGAAACCAATCGATGTGTTCGCCTGGGCCTATTCAAGCAATGCACCGAGATAAAGCATGTAAATATCAATCTCGAGTTGTATGCTACATCGAGCACATAGGATGAAATCTCTGTTGTTTTTTTTGTGTACTTACAAATTTCATATTTGTTCGATTCCTACATTTTCGCTATTTCCAAGATAATACGATTTCCTTCGGAAACCCTAACCCCAACTCTAACGTCCTGATGTGAACTTATATTAAAATATCGAGAGTGTCTTTGCCTTAGAATCAATGCACTGACGCTTTTGGTTTATTCAAAATCGACGAACGCTCAATTTCATAGAACAAAACAACCGGAAATATATTTTCGACCTCTTTGACAAACACGCATTCAAACGCAACGAATTTTAATGAAGTAATTGTTTGGTAAATGTACACTGTTTTAATGTATTGTGCACACAAGAATGGAGATGTTTCAATTCGTTCGTAGTTATTTTAACGTATTTTCGACTGAAATACGACAAGCATGTGGAATATTATCAAACAAACATTTTGAGGATTGTTTGATATCCGTTATTCTGATCTTTTGTTTTTTTAGTTCTTATATTTGTACTTAGAAATGTTACCTCTTTTTTCATATTACATAATCAGAAATGTAGCAATTGCCGGTATAAATAAATCAGAACAGTTTTGTATTATACAGTAACAGCTATATAAAAGGATAAAAGCGTGTTCACAAAACCAATGTCACAACCATACACTCATTTAAGTACGTTAAGTGACACAACTTTTTCTCCCTGCGAATCAGAATCTAACTCGTCAATTCTAATGTAAGCTATCCGTCATGTACATTCTAATTTACTTTACTTAACCCTTTATTTGAACCACACACTATTGTTTATAATTGACAGTTCTTGTGATGTATGCCTTACTATATTCATGTATTCATGTTTTTTGTATAATCATTTTGTTTAACAATATAAACTGTAAAGTTTATGTGTAATAAAATTATGTTCTGTTCTGTTCTTAAAGAAAGAGATATTAGTGTCAATGTTGAGCAGACCTTAGTGCCAGATTAAAGTTCATTTTTCACACATTGAGTTTCATGTCACTCTAATTGCCAATAATTCTGTTATCTGCAAGTTACAACTATAGCGCGTTCGCTTCGAGCATAAATTACATTAAATTTACTTACTATTAATTTTAATATTGCATGGACTAATAACTCCAGTTTATATTAGGAATAACATGTAGATATTAAAATGTATGACTGCACACTTGCTATGTTTTTATACTGTTGCCTTTGAAATAGGCAAAGAAAATATTCGCAATAGATATGGATCTTCTTCGAGCTGTTCAAATATTACACAAATAGTATATTTTTACAGCTGTATTGAGTTAATGCTTACAAATAACCAGTATTGAACATAATAACCGTAAAGGTGAATATCGCAAACCGCTAAATAACAACGAAGGATTGCAGAGAATGTAGGGATGTGTAATGTACGAAGGAGACAATGTCGTTTACACAATTCTATGGGTGCTACAGAAAGATAACCGGATGGATGTAAGTGCATAAATTGGGCTTAATAACTGGATTAGTTACATGAAACAGTAAGATACAAAATAGTTAACATATCTTAGTAAAAACATTGTTCATTTTTTCGGTGTACATACATATTTTCAGGTAAAACACATTTACAAACATGTGCAAAACATGTGTTGGTATAATGTTTATAGTGACACATACCAAATTATGTATACAAATATTAACTCCATTTTAATATGTGTATACGGTCTATATTCTTATCTATCAAATGTCCATGAAAACGTGATGTTCTATACACATACCGAAAGCGTTTCAAAGTCATGCAGACAAAAGGGCAAATGCAATAGCACACCTGTGTGTATTGGCTTTCTGAGAAAACACGTGCGTGTTAATATGAGATACTTATCATTATACTGTCAACATTAACACAAGAAAAAAACATATCAATTCGATTCAATGAACAAAGTAGTACTGTTGAATCATTTATATCAGAGATGTTAGTTCTACAACATACTTCGAGGTGTATAACTGATACACATCTCGAAGTATGTTAGACGTATGCTATTAAAACTAATAGAATGTTTATTAATTTAAAACTTGCAAACCGCTTATCGACCAACGGACAACTTTTTAACGTGCAGTAATAAAAGGAATAAAGCATTATTCCTGTCTACAGGTTATTTAAAAGATCAGCATACCTTTTTATTTATGAAATGTCACTGTTCTCTTTTTACATTTGTTTTGCAGTTTTTACTCTCGGGTATTGATTCATTTATTTAATTTGAATTTCGTTGTTGATACAGTTGTTTAGTACGATAAATATTTTGTTTTAGTCATGCATGTTTATATTATTGTATTACTAAATCGTGTTTGTATTGGAAAAAGAGCACTTACACATTAAAAAGCCCATTTGCGACGGATACATACAGTATCTTTTGCAAGTATTACAATTACGATGACACCTGTATTAAGACAAAAGTGACATAGTGCCATACGACAGTTGTTTATTCACAATCGGAGCACGCCATGCATAAATTAAATAATCATTAGTCAGAAGAACAGTTTTTGGTGTTTACAAATATTCTTTAAAATATAAACAGTTGGTTTGATTTTTTATTTCCTGCAAAGTCTAATTGTTTTGTTCTTCTAGTATGGTTTCGAAAATTGCATGTATTATGTTGTTCAATAAGAAAAACATACTGTAAGGAAACTTCTAACATTGTTACAATAATCCTCTTCAAGTGGAAGCAAATATGTTGACATACCGTTTTTACAAGCTCGAATCTGTAAAACAATGGGAGCAGCAAAATAATCATATCGAAACCGATTTCTATCACACGAAACCAGTTTGTCATATCGTCACGAAACTAGTTCGTGCTTTTCGTAATGTAAAAAAGGGTATTTTCGTTTTCCCTTAAAATGACTTTTTAATTGTATCATTTGAAGAACAGCGTGCGGGTTTTATTGGTGCTGAACGACCGCTTATAGGTGGTATCATGGAGTAATACTCGCAGACGTACAGAAGCTTCCAGCCTCAACCTAGCGTTTCCATTCACAAGATTAGTTAAAATACGTCAGGGAATGTTACGTTGTATGGATGGTGTTTCACTTATGTGCTTGAAACGAGAAATAAATGTGTTTGTAAAATTATTTAAAACGTTAAATACCATTTTTAGATTTAATTAGTGTATAAATATTGAAACATTAAACATCTACGTTGGAAATAAAATATAACTTTTGAAACACTTTTACGTTTGAGTTTCTGTTGGATAACACTCTGCAAAAAGTCTTGCGAGAATATATATGTATTGCAATTTATGTAAAACTTAGAATTTATTTTTGATATAATGGATATGTTCAATAATATTAATGGTTGAATACTATAATAAAAACCTCTTAAAGAAGTATTGATAGATATGACAAACATTGTAAAAACTAGTGCATATCGCACGCTGTGATATAAACTTTAGATGTTACGTGTTGGAATGTTGACAGTTGTAATTTACAATGAGATGTGATATATTATTTAGATGTTACGTAATGGAATGTTGACAGTTGTAATTTACAATGAGCTGTACACTATTCTATAGATGTTACGGGTTGGAATGTTGCAGTTGTAATTTACAATGAGTTGTGAACTATTCTATAGTTGTAACGGGTTGTTAAGCGGCTGGATTTTAGTGTTAAAATTAAGTGCCATAACAGGCTTTGTCACCGACACGGTAAGACTATTCATTATGACATGTTGAATTAATTATTAAATATGTGATGAGAAGAAGACACAAGTTTTCTTATTTTATTCGGAATTGTACGACAACATGTGATACATATTTCGTTTATTTTATACGTTGTCTGTTAAGTTATACAAGTAACGAATATGTAAACTATACATGATTTTAGATTAAGTATTTGTTTTACAATTTCCACAATAACAATTCAATTAACTACCCGTCAGGAATCCACACCGATTGTTTTTATTTATAGACTGACACAGATTAGTGTGTGTTCACATTTAATTTATTTTATAAAATGAGAAACATTTTCATTCTAAAAAATAAGACAACATAAACATCGTCCGAAAAAATATAACCAAATTTAAACCTTAACAAAGTTATAAAATATACAATATTAATTTATTAATGGTCTTAAAAAAATTATATTCAAGATGTGTTAGTATATGGGCATCCATGCTGGTACGGAATTTATGTTGATCGCCCATGAAGTGAAGATATTTTGTAAAAACACTCGTAATATATTGTTAATTGCATATATTGTATATACAATATCCAAATGCAATGTACACTTGCATGGACTATAGACGTATATCATTTCTGTAAATGGTAATTGTTTAGCATATTTCAAAGTCTAATGTATCACATAAGAAACATTTACTTTTACATTAACACATTTCGGCATATGGTTCAGATGTCTGTACTTATTTATCACGTCTGGTGGTATTAAAAGACAATTCAATTATGGTCTCTCGACGAGACCAATATACCAAAATGATAAGTCTTGACAGATAACTAGAAGACTGATTAAAAAAACGATACACTATCTTCCTATTAATCTTAACGTTTCTAAGCTTTTACTAGACAGCAAACTTCCACAACACACAGCTTTTGGGTTCAAAACAAATATCTAGTATGTTTTATCTGTTTATATATTTGAGAACAAATCTATGATAAATAAACAGAGCTACAAATATTTGTCATGTTTAAAAAGCTTTAGAGTGTTGTTTTTTTTACACTTGAAACGGGTCAAACAACCCAGCAGTTATCAGTTCAGACTTGGTATTTGATTTAAAAGGTTGGCCATTGATCGTGCTTGACACGTAATACGGTTTTACACAATACTTGTTTAACACGCGATATTTATTAAACTGTAGAATAACATTTTTCCACATAGTATGAATACTTGTCAAAATGTTATTTGCTTTTCAAGGAATTGTAATAACATGAATTTGACATGCAACAATCTTATTTTATTTTCCACTGAATACTACATTGATTTACCTATATATAAATGTTTAACTCGTTTTTTGCGTGTCAAATATATAATATGCAATACTTGTACGGTTCAGCTAGTCCCCAAACCGGTTTGAACCCATACTGCTTTGCATTGACCATTCCAATGCGATGATCCCAGTTTTAATCATTTTAATAATTGTACAATGTATGTGTAAAAATGTTTTCCTATCATCAAAAGTTACGAATAAGAATCTTAATCCTTATAAAGTTCTAGGAGTTTCATGTATTGCCATAGCAATTAGCAAATCAGTAAAATAGTACTAATACAACAGTGTGGTTTGCCTTTTTGGCTCATTGTTATCTTTAGAAGATTGAAATTTAACTTTAATAATTTTTATTGCATGTTCTTTCATATATGCATTCATACAAATATACATATGGTGCATAGTGCATAGAGTAGATATACTAAAAATTGATGTTATCGAATGTAAAGAAAAAAACAAAAGGGTTGGGTCACAAGTTTTAACAACATTAGATGACGACCCTTCCCATTATTTCCGATTCGGTAATAAGGACATTCAAAGAGCACATAGTGAGTGTAAAATTAACAATTCAGTAAGTAAATAAATAGACTTTAGCTAACGACAAAAACACATTTGAGAAAATGTATTAACAAGAGGTAAGTGTCATTCTCTGTTTTACAATCCAAATGGTTAAGAGAAAAATGCAAACTAAATTTAAAGAGAATGTAATAATATTACAATTAACTAAACTAAACATATATACACACAAAAGAAATGAAAACATAAATTGAAAAAAAAAATATATATAATTAATTGCTCCACAGCAAAACAACAACAACAATACAATAAATAACAATAAATTGCTCCACACAACCCAGCTCTACAAAATAAAACATAGCACATAATCTACAGCGAAAATGCTTGAACTCTGTTGAGTAAAATGGAACAAACGAAAAACATTTCAAATATTTTACAGTCAAATATTTATATGAACCTGTTCGATGTTTTAAATCATGACCTAGGCTGTATAAACCAATGGGTAAAGAAATGGCTCGTCGAGTTTAATCCCTCGAAAACGGAAGTAAAGTTTTTCAGTCTCTTGAAAAGTCAAAACCGTCCAAATTTAACTTTCGCCGAAACCCATTTATCCTTTGTAAAATACCATAAACATCTCGGTATTACACTAAGTGAAGCCGTTTCGTGGCACAAACATATTGACAATATTACAAAATCAGCTTTCCAAATACTTGGATCCATGAGAATGCTCAAAAACAAACTCAAGCGGGAAACACTCAATCAAATTTACGTTTCCTATCTAAGACCTTTGTTAGAGTATGCGTCCATTGTTTGGGACAACTGCGCTAAATACGAAAAAGAAATGTAGGACAAACTTCAATTGGATGCAGCTCGTATTGTAACAGGATTAACTAGATCAACTAAAATTACCCTACTTCTGAAAGAAATTGGTTGGGTTTCTCTCGATGACACACGGAAAATTCAAAACACTTGTTTTCGTTTATAAACACAATAAGGTGCCTTACCACAATATTTTAACGATATTTTCCCAGCAACAACGGACAACATTCCTTATTTGTTACGTAATCGTGGCGACTATGCAACAATTGCCCGCAGACTTGCGATTTACTCAAATTCAACTATTCCTTCGTTTCTTAAGTTATGGAACGATCTTGACATCGATACAAGGTCTTTACCAACGCTTTCTAGTTTTAAAAGTGCAGTAAAGCGGAAGTGCAATCCTCCTATAGTTCATTCGTATTTTCTAGTTGGCGAACGAAAGCAACAAATTCTTAATGCTCGGCTAAGAAACCACTGTAGCGACTTAAATTCCGATTTACACTTAAACCACCTACGTGACAATCCAAAATGCGCTTGTAATAGTCCTGTCGAAGACGTAGATCATTTCTTCTTCAAGTGTGCTCTTTTCTTCGAGCAACGTATCGTGCTTTTTACCAACACTCGTCCATACCACACTCTTAATGCAAACGAACTTTTAAATGGTATCCCAGAACTAACTGATAACCAAAACAATGTGTTATTTCTGGAAGTTCAGAGATATATTAAGACTTCGAAGATTGAAATGCAGAAAAACGTAAGTATATGTGAAGCATGTGCAATACTATATAAATACGTGTCTTATCACTAAAATTGTCATGTTCATATTTTAAAACTGAAATGGTTTGAAAATAAAACAATGGAAAATTAAAATGCAATTTAAAGTTTTAAGCATATTCTACGGAAGAATATAACGTTATAGTAAACACTTAAGAACGATGTAAAACGAAATTTAGTTCCACTAGCTTTAATAAGTATTATGTTAAGTTGCGTGCTCTATGTTATGTTCTGTATAATAATATATAATGGCAATTGGTAGATGGCCTGAAATTAAAAACAAGTGGATGGTAAACAGAATGTCTCTAGTGAGCCTGTTGGTAGAGTTCAGTGTATCCATTTATTTCGAAGGGCATTCATGTCTATAAAGTATAACTGGTGCAATGATGTTAAAATGGTACACTTTAGTAAAGAAATGCTAATCAAATTGCCCGACTAGTCTTCATGAAAATGAATATACATCAACTAGACGCGTTATCGCTACCATGGGGTTTATTCAAACGACTTGGTAATAGCAGCCCACTTCTTTATCGCCCAATGCAATTGCAAGACCAATTTTGTTTCAAACTGCTTATGTTGAATGTTGCAATTTGGAGACCCCGTGAGTCCAAGGTATGTAAACTAGTGTATACATTTTATAGAGTTTAATCTATGTTTTAATTAAAAATGCACATCTTAAAATTTCGCAGCGACAATTAAGTATGTTTATGTGCTTTTTAATGGTAGCAGTCAGTTAAGATCGGTACGCACAAAATAATTGATAATGCGTAACTGTACTTTTTTGCTTGAAGCTTTTACTCAAAATTGAAGGCAGCTTCGTTATCGTCTTATTGAAAGTTAATTCATTTTTTGAACATAATCAGTCGGCGTGTCGTACTAATTGTGGAAAAAAGTGTATGTTTACTGGTCAAAGGAATAACACTACAGATTGTGTAAATCATGCGTCCACATATTTATATTTTTTTCAATACAAGCCCAAACCACTGTAGACACGATACGGATTTAATACTATGTTACCCCAGGACATGTCTGTGAAATATGTGTGTCATGCAGCAAGCAATTTCTGAAAAGTTAAGATGTTAAAAGTCTTATATTTAGCAATACAAGAAAAGTTACCTTGCCGTGTGGGGCAATGTCTGTGATCTTACCGAAACTATGTGAAGGTTTTAAGAAGATTGTTTTCCAAAGTTCCCAATATCTTTATGTAATGAGTGAAACGATTCTTGACAGTCATGATATAAAGGGATAGGAAATATCTTCAAACGTTAAGCTATTTAAATAACCGAAAGCACGAATGTTTGCTCAGCCTGTATGTTGATTAGGCGAATGTGTGACAAACAGGTTGTTCACAGGTTTCAGCAAAAAACAAGATACAGTGACCTGCGAACGCTTTTACATATAATAATATAAATAGGTTTGCTGGTATGTTTTGTTGTTAGAAAAAAATCCTGTTTTAAAACATCTCTTGTTTGTTATTATCAACACACCATTGATTGCAAGGTTCGCGTATTGTTGTTTTTATGCAATATGTTAAGTTAGGTAATACAATTAATAGAAATGTATTTAAGAACTGTATAAGTGTTAACTTATAGAAGGAATAATGTCCACATACTTAGAACTAATTTATAAATATTTATCAAAAACATTTATAAATGATACACGAAAAGGATAACAAACCATCGACGTTTTATCTGTGTTCATGTTTTATCTAAATCATTCTGCTGAATGAAAACACCATTTATATTTGTAATGCTGCATCGAAACCACTCGAAACCACTCGAAACCACTCAATGTTTTTGATAAGGCAAATTCATGAAATGCACCGAGATAAAGCATGTAACTATCCATCTCGATAAGTTTGTTACAGAGATCACATAGAATAAAAGTGTGGCAGGGTTTCGGTATAATGAGAATTTATACTTTCTTACTATATGCGCAAACTTGTATAGGGACATTGTAGAGTATCTGCCTTGCAACCGGGTTGTTCCGGGGCCAATCCCCATTGTGGTCAGGGATTTTTTCTGCCTGGGTTACAAAAGCACTGTTAAAATATGTTTATGAGTACTTAAAATGTTCATATTTGTTCGATTCCTTCATTCTCGTTATTTCAAAGATAACTGGATTACCTTCCGAAACCCTAACCCTAACACTAACGACATGGCGTGAACTTATTTTCTAATATCGAGAGTGTCTGCGCCTAAGAATCAATGCATTGACGATTTTGGTCAATTCCCAATCGACGAACGCTGAATTTCATAGAACAAAACAGACGGAAATATATTTCCGACCTCTTTGACAAAAACGCATTCAAACGCAACGGAATTCGGTGAAGTAACTGTTTTCATGAATTGTGCACAGAATAATGGGAATATTTTAATTTGTTTATAATTATGTTTACGTTATTTCGACTGTAAAACGACAAGCGTGTTGAATCTTATCAAACACACATTTTGAGGATTTTTTTATATCAGCTATTCTGACCTTTTTATTATCAAGTTCTTATATTTGAACTTATGAATTTCTATTTGCATATTTCATCATCAGAAACAAGGCATTTTCCGGTATAAATATATAAAAAGGGTTTCGTATGATTCAACTACAGCTCTATAAAAGGTAGAAAGCGTGTTCACAAAATCAATGTTACAACCATCCACTCATTAAAGTACGTTAAGTGACACAACCTTTTTCTCCCTGCGAATCAGAATCTATCTTTTCACTTCTAATGTAAGCAATCCGTCATTTACATGCCAATTTACATTATTTTACCCTTAATTTGAACCACACAATATTGTTTGTCAATGACAGTTCTTGCGATGTATGACTGCTTAGGGACAGCGGTATTGGTAACAATTTGAACCACACACTAGTGTTTGTAAATAATATTTCTGGCGGTGTATGCATTCTGAGGGACAGCGTTATAGGCCTCAATGTGAAGCAGACCAGTTCAATCCTTGCCGTTCACAAATTTAGTATCATGTCATCCGCAAGTTACAACATAAGCAATAGTTTCGAGCATACCTTACTATAAATTTACTAAATATTTATTTTAGTGTAGCATGGATAAATTAACTTTATTTTGAAAGTGGATTAACATTAAGAACTAAAACTGTTTGACTTCAGACTTGTTATGTGTTTATATTTAAGCCTTTGAAATAGGTTACGAAATTGTTCGTAATAGATATGGATGTACTATATATTATATGTCTACATCTGTGTTGTGTAAATGCTTATACATAAATTAATTGAATCATAAGGAACTTTTGCGCACTGTTGTTCTTTCAAAACGATTCAATGCACTTTGTTGTTTCTTGTAATGGTTATATATAGGACATATTTCAGATTTAACACAAACTATGTTATACCAAACTCACGTATGAAAGTCCAGTAGGCTATTCTGGATTCACCAAGGTCGTCTGTCCGTTCGTCTGTCCATCTTTCTGTAGACAAAGCATAGCCCGACCAAGAAACATTTCAACATACACTATTCAAACACTATTCCGTATGCTGTCATATGATTGTATGCACGTGCATTTGTATTGCCCTAGTACTTTAAAGGTTACTAAAATTACGCCGAAAGTAACCTTAAAATTAGTACAACCTGATTCTTACAACTGGCGATTTATTTTGAGGAGCAACGCAGGGAGTATTTGTCACTACTGTGAAAAAAACTCTAGTTTAATGCTAAGGTTGGCATAAATCGTGCTGGACACGTTATAAGGTTTTACACCCAATACTTGTTTATCCCGAGATATTTATCAAATTGTAAAATGACATGGGCCATCTTGTCTGTATGCCTGTCAAAATGTTATTTGCGTTTCAAGGAAACCACGAAAAACTACATTGTTAAATCTGTAAATAAATGGTTTACTCATTATGTCCGTGTCAAATATAAAATGTGCAATAAGTTTGCGGTTCGGCTAGTCCTCAAACCGGTTTAAACCCCAAATGCTTTGGATTGAACGCTCCAATTCAATCATCCCAGTTGTAAGCATTTTATGTTTATAGCTGATGTTCTATGATCAAATGTAATGGATAAGAACAATAATCCCGATAAAGTTCCACGAGTTTCATTTTTTGCCATATAAATTAGCAAATCACTGTAAAATTGCACTAATACAACAGTGTGTAAACTTTTTAAACCTATTGTTGTGCAGAAAAAATAATTTATCCTGTTATATAATAAGTGCTGCTTACTTTAGCGTCAATCAGTTTAATGTTAAGTGATTTGTTCTGTGATGAGTCCTGTATATCACCGGCAATTTGTCGACGGTCTGAAATTAACGACAGGCGGATGTTTACAAGATTATTTTCAGTGAACATGTTTTAGAGTGTCAGTGTAACTCTTTATTCGGAAGGACATACATATCCATGAGGTAAAACTGGTGCAATGAGGTAAAACTTGTGCACTTCAGTAAAGAAATGCTAATCAAATTGCTCTACTAGGCGTCATGAGCATGATTATACATAGCACTAGGCGTGTATCGCTACCATGGGGTTTATTCGAACGACTTGGTAATTGAAAATGGTAGATACAATAACATTGCGGGAGAAAACAGAAAATGAAAACTGTATAGCAGTAATATGGTTGAATCGGAATATCAATTATTATGTATATGTACGCGTTATCGTTTTTTAAGAATTAAGTATAAAGTTAACACATCGTTTTTACTGTCAACAAGTTACCATCTATGATGTCCATTACTAATACAAGACAATTGAGAAATATTTCTATATTTATTTACAATTCTATGATAAAAAGAAATGATTATCTTGCTAGTTAGCTACTTTGTTGCTTCTTTCAGGTAAATTGAATCTACAGGCATTTGAATAACATGCGTTGTTATGTTGTTTATAGCGAAACATAGGTAATTCTGTAAACAAAGTAGTTTTTGTAATATTGTTATATGATATATATTATAAGTTATCGAATGTCCACGAAAATGTAATGTTTTGTGTCAATACAGAAAGCGTTTCAAATGCACGGAAGACAATGCAACAGCAAACCTGCGTTTATTGGCTTTCTGATAAAACGAGTGCGTGTTAATATTTGATACTTAGCATTATACTGTCAACATAAACACAAGAAGAAAAAGACACATACATACAACCTGAATATTAAGTCAATATAGAGAAAACCTTTTACACATACTCAATGCGCTCACGGCGTTTTAAATGCGAATGCTAATTGTTCATGCTAATGCACCGCCGCAGTAAACATTTGGTTATGCAAGGAAACATAAAGACTAAGACACGTTTGTCAATATAGCACTAGCTTATGTTTCTTGTGTTTCATTTTAGTTTTTTGTTCATTTGCGAACAACTAATGTTACCTTAAAATTTGACCGTAGCATGCAATTACTTCAATTAAATGAACACAGTAGTACTGTTGATCATTTTTGTCAGAGAGTTTAGTTCTACAACATACTTCGAGGTGTATAACTGATACACATTTCGATTCATGTTTTTTTTTGTTTACTGATTTAAAAGATGCAACCCTCTTGTCGAAAACGAACACTTTTAAAAGTTAACAAATAATACAAATAATACTAAAAAAAGCCGTATTACTTTCTACAGGTAGTTTCGTTTCCTCCAAAATGACTTTTTAATTGTATTATTTGGAGAACAGCATACGGGTTTTATTGGTGCCAAACGACCGCTCTTATGTGGGTTCAAGGCGCAGTACTTGCAGTGGTATCAAGGCGCAGTACTTGCACTGGTACTAATGCTCAGAACTTGCAGTGGTATCAAGGCGCATTACTTGCAGTGGTATCAAGGCGCATTACTTGCAGTGGTATCAAGGCGCATTACTAGCAGTGGTATCATTTTGTATAACTATCAGCCAGGACGAGGTATTGGTATGTATGAGCGCAGAAGAGACGCTTCCAGCTTCAACCTATCGTTGCAATTCACAAATGTAGTTATCATACGACATGGTATTTAACATTGTATGGATGATATATTACTTATGTGCTTGAAACGAGAAACAGAATTATTTGTAAAATGTTTTCATGCATTAAATACATTCTTTTTTAAATAAATTTGATATATATACACTGAAACTTTAAACATCTACTTCGGAAATTAAGGATACGTTTTGAAACACTTATTCGTTTGAGTGTCTGTTCGATAACACTCTTGCAATCACACTGGCAATAATATAATATGACTTGCAATAAATGTTCAAGCTCTGCTAGGATTTAACTTTCTTGTTGACAGTTCACAAAGTCGGTTCTATAATGGGTAAATGCTATAATAAAACGCCTTAAATGAATAGTAATAAATATGAAAAACATTTGTATGTCGACAATGATAGAATGTTGGCAGTTGTAATTTACAATGAGTTGTGACCTATTCTATAGATATTACGGATTGCTAAGCAGTTGTAATTTACCATGAGTTGGGAACAATGCTATAGATGTTACGGGTTGCTAAGCGGCTGGATTTAAGTGTTGAAGTTAAGTGCCACAACAGGTGTTGTCACCGAAACGGTAAGGATATGTATTATGACATATGTGTGCATGGCATTTTGAGTTTATTATTAAACATTTGATGAGGAGAAGACACAAGTTTTATTATTTTATTCTGATTTGTACGGCATTCGGAGATACTATCTAGAATATATATTTAGTAAATTGAATACGGTGTACGTTCAGAGATAAAAGTAAAAGTAACACAACTGTTAAATATACATGTTTTAGATAAAGTAAGATAATTATAATTTACACATTTACAATTTAATTAACTGTCCGTTAAAAGAGTGGAACAAACTACCCTTTGTCATGTTTTCAAAATCAAAAATGGTTTGGCTCCTGAATATATGAGTGAAAACTTTATTCCCTTTGACACTCTTCATTCATACAAGACTAGGTCAAGTGAAAGTGGGTGCTATATTTTACCCAAAGTCAAAGGTTTTGGTGCTAAATCTTTTGCATTTAACGCCTGTGTTCTGTGGAACGAATTACCTTCTGCTTTAAGGAATATTACAAGTATATCTACTTTTAAGTTGTCAGTTAAAACTCATCTTCTTAATATGTAATCATCCTTTTAGATCCATGTAGATAGTTTTTAATTTACCCACATTTTAATATGTCTACTTTTTTATGCAATTGATTGTCTTTCATAACTCAAATCTGTGATATTCATCCCATTCCTCTCTATGTCAATACCATCAATATCCAAGGACCACAATGGAAATAAGAGATTAAGTTCTCTTTTTTGTGTAATCCTTGGTGTAATGTTAATGACATGGTTTCATTTCTCATACATGTTTATTGTTTTACTATTTTATCATGTATGTAGATATGTTTTATCATGTTGTGTCATTATACTGAAATAAATCTATCTATCTATCCGTCAGACATCCACATCGTTGTTTATTGATAGTCTGACAACGAGTGTTTTAGTTGTTATATGACTCATTATATAAAATGAGAAAAATCGTCATTAAAAAAAGACAACATAAACATAATCGAAGAAATATAACTAAATTTATATCTTAAAGTGTAATATACAATATTAATATATACAATATAAATATATCAAAGGTCTATAAAAACATATATATAAACGTTCAAGATCTGTTAGTATCCTTGAAAGTACGAAATTTCTGTTCAACAGATAAATAATAATGACTTAATTAAATGAAGATATATAGTAAAAAGAAACACTCGTCATAAATTGTTTATTGCACATAGTGACTATAAAATATCAAAATGTGTTGTACATTTACATTTATTATAGACGTATACCAGATGTGTTGAGTCATGCGTCCATATTTTTTATTAATACTCTATTCCAACAAATAATCAAGCAAATGCATCGAAATGGAGCCCATAATACAATGTTCACAAAATAATTGTTTCAAGTCAAGTCAAAAGAACAACGGCACGATACGCATTATAATAATATATAACTCCAGGATAATTATGTGAAATATGTTTAGCATGCAACACGCATTTTTTAACAATTTCTAACAGGCAAGTTTCCAAAAGTTTATATTTAGCCAAACGAGAAAATTACTTTGCTCTGGCGGCCATGTGTGTAATCTAACCAATACTATTTGAAGGTTTTAAGAAGATTGTTTTCCGAAGCGAAGTTCCCAACATAGTAATGTTATGTGGGACACGAATCTTGACATCCATGTTCTTAAGGGATAGGACATTGTTAAATTTAAATATATGAAAACAAAACCGAACGAACATATGATTTTTCAACCTGTATGTTTATTAGTCGAATTTGTGACAGTTTGTTCACAACCTCCAGCAAAACACACTATACAATGTCTTGAGAACGCTTTAACATATAAATGAGTACTCTGGTAAGTTTTGTGTTTAGAAAAAAACTTACTTAATTATAAACAAACCATTGATTGCAAGGTTCGATTGTTGATGTTTTTGGTGTTATTGTGCTACATGTTAAGTTAGATAATGTCTTTCATAGACATTTATGGACGTACGGGATACGTGTTAACTAATAGAAGGACTAATGTCTAAATACTTATGATTGTTTTTCTTCTTACAAATTGAGCATAAACAATTATAAATGATGATATGATGACCAAACATCGCCGTTTTATCTTTGCACATTTGCTCAATAAATTATGCTGCTGAATGATAATATCATTTTTATACATCATGTTGCAGGAAACCACTCGAAAACACTCGATGTGTTCGCCTAGGGGGGAGGGGGCCTATCAAAGCAATGCACCGAGATAAAGCATATACATATCCATCTCGAGTTGTATGTTACAGATATCACTTAGGATAACAGCACTGTTGAGAGATGTTTCTGTGTACTTAAAATTATCCTTTTTGTTAGATTGCTACGTTTTTGATTATTCCAAGATAAAACGATTACCTTCCGAAACCCTAACCTTAACCTTGTAAGTGACAGTTCATGTGATGTAAGCCTTCTTAGAGACAGCGATATTGGTATCAATGTGAACCAGACCTTAGTGCCAGCCAGATCATTGTTTGCCTTTCACAAATTGAGTATCGTGTCACCCTAATTGCCAATAATTCTGTTTTCTAAAAGTTTCAATATATGCGCGTTGGCTATGAGCATACATTTCTACAAATTTGCTACATATTTTTTTTTTTTTAATATAGCATAAACATGTATTAGGAAAAACATTCAGAAATATAAACTGTTTGACTGTATATTTGATATGCGTTTGTATTATTTTGTCTTCGAAATGCGTAACGAAAATATTCGTAATAGATATGGATCTTCTTCAAGCTGTTCCAATATTTCACATACAGTATATTTCTACAGCTCAGTTGTGTTAATGCTTATAAATAACCAGTTTTGAAAAATATAACAGCAAATGTGAATATCGCATATCGCTATATACCAACGAATGATTGCAGAATATGTAGGGATGTGTAAGATACAATGACAACAATGTCGTGTATACAATTCTATGGGTGCTACGGGATTATAACCGGGTGGATGTTTGTTTGTAAATTTGGCTTATCAACTGGACTAGTAATGGAAACGGTAAGATAAAAATAATTTACATATCCTTGTAAAGTCATAGTTCACTTTATCCGACTTTTTCTGGGGTGTACAAAAAAGATTTCAGGTAAAATTAATCTACAAGCATTTTATTATTTGAAAAACATGAATTGTTATGGTGTTTATAGTGAAACATACAAAACATACGACATTTCGTATACACAATAGTAACTCCATTTTCAATATTGTTATACGGTCTATATTCTAATCGTCCATATGTCCACGAAAATCAATACCGAAAACGTATAATAGTCATGCAGACAAAAGGGCAAAAGCAATTGCACACCTGTGTTAATCTGCTTTCTTCGGAGAAAATTCAATAAGAGATACCTAGCACAATAATGTCAACATAAACACAAGAAAAACAAAACAAATTAAGGTGACCTGAAATATTGTGTCAATATAGAGAAAACGTTTTCCACATTCTAAATTCTCTCTCGGCGTTTTAAATGTAATTGCTAATTTTGCATGCTAGTGCACCGCCGCAGTAAACACTTTATTATGCAAAGAAACGTGTTACCTGAACATTTGGCCGTAGCAAGAAATTACTAAGATTCAATGAACAAAGCAGTACTGTTGAATCATTAATGTAAGAGATTTTAGTTGTACAACATATGTCGCGATGTATAACTGCTTCACATCTCGAAGTATGTTAGAAGCATGCTATTCAAACGTAAAGCATGTTTACTAATTTAAAAGATACAAACCGTTTGTCGACCCCGACAAATTTCTTAACGTTAACCTATAAGAAGAGTAAAGCATTATTACTTTTTAAAGTGTATTTATGACACCTCAATGCCTGCTTAGTTTTAAAATAGCAATGTTTTCTTTTTACATTTTTTCCAGTATATACTGTCGGGTGGTAGTTAATTTAATTTGAATTCCGTTGTTGAAACAGTTGTGTAGTATAATACATATTTGTTTCATTCAATAATGTGTACGATTGTACGATTAAATATGTTTAGTAACATACTTCCACACGACCGTAGCATATTCACTAGCGAATTACGCCATGAATAACAAAAACATAAATATAGATATGTGTGGGGCATGTATACAAACACTTTAAAGTATGCACAATTTGTTTGATTTAATTTCCTTTTAATATCTTTATGTTTTGTACTTAAAGTAACGTCTGGAAAAGTTCATGTACTAGGCTGTTCAATCAGACAATAATATTGTTAAGGAAACATCTAATATTGTGACAGTATTCTTGTTTAAGTGAAAGCAAATATGTTGGCATACCATTATTCACCAGCCAGAATCCTTAAAAGAATGGAAGCAGCAAAATAATCAAAACCGATTTCTATTTCTATTCGTCCAATTTGTAATGTAAAAAAAGGTATTTTCGTGTCCCTCAAAATGACTTTTTAATCGTGTTATTTGAAGAACAGCATTCTGGTTATATTGGTGCTAGACGACCGCTGTTGTATCATGGAGTATTACTTGCTGCCGGGGAGAGATATTGGCATTTATGAGCACAGTAGAGAAGCTTCCAGCTTCAACCTATTGTTGCCATTTACAAATGTAGTTTATCATAAGACATGGAATTTAGCGTTGTATGGATTGTATATCGCTTCTGTGCTTGCAGCGAGAAAAATGTGTTTAATGATTTAATACATTTTTCATTTAGTTAATGAAGATACATTGAAACACATCTACTGTGGAAATAAAAGATAACGTTTTAAACACTTAAACGTTTGAGTTTTGTTTCGATAACACTCTTGCAAACACTTCGGTAGAATATATTTGTCTTGAAATATATGTAACAACTTTGTTATAATTAAAACTAATTTTTGAGAATTCCAAAAGTTATAATCATGGATATATTGAACGATTCATAATGGTTAATAATAGTGATAAATAATATGAAAAACATGTTATAATCGAGTGCATATCGCACACCGATTGATACTGATATCATATCGAAAATGATAGAATGTTGGCAGTTGTAATTTACAATGAGTTGTGACCTATTCTATAGATATTACGGATTGCTAAGCAGTTGTAATTTACCATGAGTTGGGAACAATGCTATAGATGTTA